>SNQJ01S0053907.1:45114-60618 GCA_010110895.2 Picea sitchensis
TCAAATCATATCCCAAGTGTGGACAAATAATCAAATGGCTAAAATTTGAATGAAAATCAATTATGATTATTGTAGAGCCTAAAAAGAGAGACAATGAGTTGTTTATTGTCTATTTCTCTCATTGCAGTGCACATGAAGAAAGCTAAAAAAGTAATTGTCCCTGCTGTAATCACAATGGCAAGTTACCCAATGTAGGAGTTGAAATCCCTGAAAGATGAATGCATGCAAGGACTTATAGAAAAAGATAGTGAAATACATTTTAATTTAACTAACTTATCGTATAAATTGTAAATAACATAGTGTTAGGGGCATTTCAAACCTCAAGATCTCCATGGCGAAGCCCCACTCGCCATGGTTGGAAAGGAGCTCCAATGGTCGTCCCAAGCACGGTGGGAAATGGCGGATCGGTAGTTTCAAATCCCAACACCAACTCATGGACTTGCTCTCACGAGAAACCTCTCGCTCCCGAAACAAACAAACATGACCAAAGACACCATCTACCGATCCAGCCATTCCAGCAGATGGAATCCCTCACAGTCATCGTCACCAGGCTATCAAATTACTAATGGTAAAACTTTCTAATCATACTTACTTGAGTTGCAACGAGAATATAATATTAAATCACAGCCCTTCGCTATGTATGACGACCAAGAATATTCTCTATTAAATAAATCCGGTTCGCACATTCCAAATTCCTAATTAAAAGCGCAATTAATTTGTACGTCTTCCATAGGTATATTCCTATCAATTAATTTAATCCAAATTAAAATAAACTATATTTTTTATTTAAAATTTTGAAAAAAAAAAAAATGTTCACCCATAAAATTATTGGAAATAACAGTTACAAGTTGGTGATATTTTTATGTCTTTATTGATTTGTTTGTCCTTCAATCTTTAAGTAGTCTAATTGTCAGTCTGATAGTCCACAAGTGCAAAGTCACACGCTTACTCAAAGTCAGTTGGCCAGCAGTGAAGTTATAAATGGAGTCGATCTCTATCTTCTCGAGTTCAATTAAGTGGTTGAAGAGTCAGTTTTATTAATGGTAGTTTTTAATGTTGAGTCGGTCTTAGATTCTGTAGGAAATCTCAGTCGGATTCCATATAATTCCAAGTCATTTAGTTAGTCGATGATGTTGAAGAGATGGTGCAGAGCTGATAAGAAGAGCATAAAAGAGAGGTAGAGAGAACAATTGAGAACAAGTAGCAGCTGAGGAGTTGAAGAAGTATGAGCGTAGGCTTTGTGTCTGTGAAGTCAGTAGAAGAAGCCATTGGAGCCAAAGCTCATCTTAGTATTGTATTATGTAATCACACGTATTGCATCAAGTTCATTAATATCAAGCATTTTGTGTATTGACAACTTTGTCTTATTTCTTAGTTTATGTGCTAAGCATAGCACTTTGTTATTCTGCATTCATAAATCATTCCATTGACTATGTGTATTCACAGCGCGCAACAAACTGATTAGTTTGTGCACTGCGCAGTGGTCTTGACAACTATGTCGTGTATCCTGTTTGGTGCACAATATTTGAAACTGCATTGCGCAAAGTAGAATCTACGCACAGTTGATCCGAGATTTGGTATCAGAGAAGGTTGATCAAAAGCAAGTTTATCAAGAGCAGGTTCTATGAGAACAAGTTCAAAAGAAGAAACATTGTTGAAAATGAAATATGGCTTCTACCACAAATCTGTAACCTCCCACCTTTACAGGAAAGAATTATGAGATGTGTTCCTTGACCATGAAGGCGTTTTTCCGAGGTTAATATGTATGGAAAATAGTCGAGAATGGCTATGTGGAACTAGTAGATCAAGCAACATATAATTCCTTCACACAAGCTGAGAAAAATATCTTGAAAGATCAAAGAAAGAAGGATGGAAATGTATTGTTTTACATACATTAAGCCATGCATGAGAGCATACTTCCAAGAGTTGCATTAACAAACAAAGCCAAGGAAGCACATGGCATATTACATACCTCTTATTGAGGTATGGAAAAAGTAAATACTGCAAAACTGCAGCTTCTTAGAAGAGATTTTGAAACTATGTCAATGAAAGATTCAAACACAGTAGATTCATTCTACACCCATGTCATTGGCCTTATAAATTAGATTAAGTCTCATGGTGAAACCATAGAAGAAATAAAATTTGTTGAGAAGGTACTTAGGATTTTTCCTCCTAAATTTGATACCCTTGTTGTGACTTTAGAAGAAAATGAAGACTTGAGTCAGTTCAGTCTAGATGAACTGCAAGCTTCCCCTATTAATCATGAACACAGATTGAATAGGTCAAGTATGTCATTAGAGAATGCATTTTTTGTGCAGTCACATATACACAATGGAAGAGGAAGGGGGAGAGATAACTCTAAAGGAAAATGACGAAGTTATGTCAGAGATGGATGCAGTAGCAGTCCTGGAAATACTAGTGGAAGAGTTCAAAACCCAAGTACCAGTCAACCAAGTTGTCAGAGAACTCACAAATCAAAGATTCAATGCCATTACTGTAAAAAGTATGGACATTATGCAGATGAGTGAAGAAAGAGACAATATAATCAGAACAAGCAAAGTCAAGATCAGTCAAACAACAAAAGTAACCAAAATCGCCCTATGTTTATGGCACACACTGTAGAAATACCTATAGTATCCCCAGTTGAATGCAATGTTTCTCAAGCAAGTCCATGCGACATATGGTATTTAGATTCAAGCTGCATTAACCACATGACATGAAACATAGAATTGTTTTCTAGTTTGGATGAGTCAGTCCAAACCAGGTTACACTTGGAACAAATATCCAAGTCACTGTCTTAGATAAATGAAGTATAAATATTTTAACTAAGCAAGGAGAACAAAAAGTTATGTCTAATGTATATTATGTTTCTGTTTTGAAGCATATTCTGATGAGCACAAGAGAGTTGTTACAAAAAGGATACATAATTTACATGGAAGATAATCATTGTGTGATTATGGATAAATGCCCAAGGAATAGTTTTATTGCAAGAATCCATATGAAAAGTAACAAAATGTTCCCATTGACATTGAATCCAACCAATAAGAATAATACAATGCTAGTTGTTCATAAAGGAAAAAGTGTACAGTTAGACATTGCATTTACAACATAAAGTGTACACAATACTAATGAGGAAAATAGTGTGTGCAGTATCAAGAAAGGAGAAAATGACGCAGAGAAGAAGGCAACATTCCAATCTAAAATACATGATTCCTGATTATGGAATTTCATATTTGGACATTTGAACTTTGGAGGTCTAAATTGTCTACATACAAAGAACATGGTAAAAGGTTTTCCATTGATTGAAAAACCAGAGAGGATATGTGAAGGCTGCATATTTGGAAAGCAACATAGAGAATCATTTCCAATTGGAAAGTCTTACAGAAAAAAAGCTCCATTGGAAATTGTACATCTAGACATTTGTGGACCAATGGAAACAATATCAATAGGAGGAAGTACTTATTTTCTAACATTTAATGATTATTTCTCAAGAAATACATGGATTTATTTCCTAAAGCATAAATCTGATGCATTGGGTTGTTTTCAATAGTTTAAATCACTTGTGGAGAAGAATAGTGGTTATTACATCAACTGTCTAAGCATGGATAAAGGAGGAGAGTACATGTCAAGAAAATTTCAGAATTTTTGTTAAGTTCATGGCATCTACAAGCAATTTACCACAGGATAGACACCATAGCAAAATGGTGTTGCAGAGAGAAAGAACAAAACCATCATGGAAATGGTGCACAGTATGTTGTCAGCCAAACATTTGTCAAATGAATATTGCGCTAAGGTAGTAGTAACTACATTATACATATTGAACAAATGTCTGACAAAGAGTGTGAAGAACAAAGTTCCTCAGAATGCCTGGCCAGGATTAAAGCATAATGTGGCACACTTACAAGTTTTGGGTTGCGTCACATACGCACATGTTCTAGATGAACTGAGAAGGAAACTGGACAATAGAGGAAATAAATGTATATTTGTTGGGTATTCTAAAGAAACAAAATGATACAAGTTGTATGACCCTGTCGCAAGAAAATTCAAATTAGCCATGATGTTCAGTTCGTGGAGAATGAAGCATGGGATGTAACCATAGCAAATACGGTCAAAATTATTGATGCAATGGAGCATGATGACACAAAAGATGAAGTGCTTCAAACACCATGCACAAGTTAGTGCACAGTCTGTCCTATATCTGGCACTGCGATGCAAAACAAAGTGTAGAACACTTCAACAAGAACAACATGTGTGCAGTCTACACCTAGGGTGCAACAAACACCAAGAAGCAGTCCAAGTAGTTATACATCTCTAGATCCAAMTTTAGCAAGTATGTTACCAAGAAAGAAAATAAGTTTGCATGACATCTATAATGAAGATGCAACAMATTYTTTTTCAGTTTTTTCTTTCTTTTCACAAAYAGATGATCCAYTAACCTTTGAAGAAGTTGTCAAAGATGATGTATGGGCACAAGTCATGGATGAAGAAATCAAATGCATAGAGAACAATCAAACGTGGAAATTGGTGCATGTACCTAAAGACAAGAATGTTATAAGTGTCAAGTGGATTTATAAAATGAAGCAAGATGAAGAAGGAAATTTACAAAAGTACAAGGCAAGGCAAGTTTCAAGAGGCTTTACACAACAACCTGGAATTGATTTCAATGAAACATTTCTACTATTTGCATGCATGGACACAGTCACAACTATGTTAGCAATTTTCGTGTAGTATAAGTGGCAAGTTTATTAGATGGATTTAAGGTCAACATTTTTGAAAGGAAATTTATAAGAAGAAGTATATGTGGAACAACCACAAGGTTATGAGGTTCTAGAATAAGAAGATAAAGTGTATAAATTGAAGAAATCATTGTATGGATTAAAGCAAGCTCTGAGATCTTAATACATTCGCATAGATTCCTATCTCACACAGAATGGACTTCATAGAAGTGAAAGAGAACCAACACTGTACATCAAAGAAAATCATTAAGGTAATATGCTAATTGTTTGTTTATATGTGGATGATTTGATATTTACAGGTGATTTTTTCATAGAAGAATTCAAGTGAGTTATGAAGGATGAATTTGAAATGAATGATTTGAGACTTATGAGATATTTTTTGTGAATAGAAGTACACCAGTCCAAAATTGGCATATTTATCTCACAGTATAAGTATGCGCATGAAATATTGAAAATATTAAATATGATGAATTCAAAAGAATCCCCAACTCCTGTCATAACAGGACTGAAGTTAAGAAAGAGATATAAAAGGTCCAAGGTGGATCCCACACTATTTAAAAGACTGGTAGGCAGTCTTATGTATCTCACAACGATAATACTAGATATTATGTATGGAGTAAGCCTAATTTCAAGGTTCATGGAAACTCCAAAAGAATCACATTGGAAGGAAAGAAAGAGAATCCTGAGATATGTGAATGGAACAAAATATTTTGGCATGAAGTACTCCACTTCAAAAGATTTCAAACTGATTGGATACACTGACAGTGATTGTGGAGGCAACATAGATGACGGGAAAAGTACCTCTGGGTACACATTTCATTTTGGAACATGTATGGTATCATGGGCATCAAGGAAGCATCCCATAGTGACTCCTTCTTCAACAAAGGTAGAGTACGTCGTAGCTACAAGCGCTACTTGTCAAGAAGTATGGATGAGAAGGATGTTAAAATATTTGTTGCAGGAACCAACAACAGGTTTTTGTCACAACAATTCATCCATCATGTTATCAAAGAATCATGCGTTTCACAAGAAAACCGAACATATTGACATAATGTATCATTTCATCAGAGAATTGGTGAATAACAAAGAGATTTGTTTAGAGTTTTCCAGGTCAAAAGATCAAGTTGCAGACGTTTTCACAAAGGCTTTAGAAAGAGATGCATTTCAACACTTGCTCAGTAGTCTGGGAGTCCGCGCAATAACAGATGAGTGGTAGTAAAATTGTAAACTCAATTTTTGATGTAATTTTCTTTTGTAATCCCACCTACTTATAATTAAGAGGGGTTGTTGGAAATAGTAATTACAAGCCGGTGAGATCTTTATGTGTCTACCGATTTTTCTATCAGTCAATATGTCAATAGCCAAATTTTCAATCTGTTAGTCTAAAAGTCTGCAAGTGCAAAGTCACACCAGTCGACCAACAATGAAGTTATAAATGGAGTCAATATCTATCTTCCCGAGTTCTTTTAAGTGGTTGAAGAGTCAATCGTATTAATGGTAGTGTTTAATGTTGATTCGGTCTTATATTCTATAGGAAATATCAGTCAGAGTCCATATAAGTCTAAGTCATTTAGTTAGTTGATGATGTTGAAGAGATGGTGCAGAGAAGAAAAGAGAGGTAGAGACAACCGTCGAGAACCAACAACAACTGAGGAGTTGAAGAAGTATGAGCAGTATGAGCACAGGCTCTGTGTCTGTGAAGTCAGTAGAAGAAGTCATTGGAGCCGAAACTCATCTTAGTATTGTATTATGTAATCACGCGTACTGCGCTAAGTTCATTAATATCAAGCATTTTGTGTATTGACAAGTTTCTATCTTATTTCTAAGTTTATGTGTTAATCATATCACTGTGTTATTCCACATTCATAAAACATTTCATATCACTGTGTTATTCCACATTCATAAAACATTTCATTAATTGTATATATGGATAATAAATTAATATGTTGTATGTTTTAAAAACTTCACCCATCACAAAATTTTAAAACAAGTTCGAGTAAAGGTTAGCTTTCTCTTTAATGAAAAAAAAAAATTCCAACTAAACTGCCACTTGCACATAAATTTTTAAAAACGATGGGTATTACCTTATTGAAATATCAAATAGATGGAATAATCAAGAAGAAGTTTAAGTATGAATAAATACCTTGAGCAGGTTTTACTTTTGAGTTTCAATACATTTATTTGAAATTTTTTAAAAATAACTTTCAAATATAAACATGAATATTATGATGATGTGTTTGTAGATATTTATCTCAAAATATTTTATTACAATAGAGTGTCTAATATAAATTAATGTCCTTAGATGTGATGTCTAATTTATGTTCATTAAAACTAATTAAGATATTTAAGTAAGTAAATTAATGAAGTTTTGAAATATATAAATTAAGGGGAGATTAATTAAGTCTTGAAATATATAATTTTTTATAAAAAATATAGTGGATAATTTATATTTATTAAAAAACAAATATTGGAAGCCATGGAAACTGGCCAACGAATAAGAACTACTGCAATCATGCATGATCAAAGAGAATTGGAAACCACCAAGGAAGAGACAGAAGAGTAGCTTGAGCTCGAAGAAAGCGTGATCCGGAGGAGCTCCTTGACTTGAGTGTGGAAATTCACAAGTATTTGAAAATCCATCCAAAGTAAATTTTGCAAATCGCGTTTTCGACGAAAAGATCAAAAGTATTTGAAAATGCCAATTTCGAAGATTTATGTTATCAAATTTCGACAAAAACATTCAAAACATATAACAGTTAGAAGGGCTTATACAAAATGGAAAGATCATACAGATGTATGGAAAGGAAAGTCATACAAATGTGGAAATAAAAAATATTTAAATATTGATTATAAGTAAAAAAATTATTTAGTGATAAAATTTTATGGATAAAATAATGTTTATTATTAAATAGTTTGATTATTAGGTTTAATTATTATTTTTTATTTACTTTTATAAAATATATTTTAATCATTTAAATATAATTTAATAAATATTTTTATAGTATAAATATTAGTAAAATGTAATCTATTATACAAAAGGTTATGTTATTAAAAACATTATATTTTACAATGTATTTTTATTATATTATATAGTTAATTATCTTTTATAAAATAAAAATTCTTTTAAATTAGTGCTTTTTCTATGATGAAATTATTTCTTTCTTTAAAAAAATATAGAAAAATATTTAAATGAATGATTTTTTTATTCTTCTTTATAAGTTGGAATTTGATAAGAATTATATTCTTTGGCAATGAATATCTATAGATTTTAAAGGCAAAGGTAGCTTATTAGTAGAGATATCCATGAAAGAAGTTGATTACATATTATGTTCAGTACCAAAGGTTCTTATTGTGTTGAAAGGAATTAAATGAACTGAAATGAAAGATACTACAATGAAATACACATAAATATTGTGAGAAACAGAGAAATACAATAATACACAATTTCTATTAATGAAAGAAATGTACAAAGACTATAAAAATACAAAGTGAAAGACTCGCTAGAATGGTGACAACTTATCTATGAGAAGATATGTGATAGATACTAGCATTCGCAAGAAGATGATTGTTACAATGAGGCTCCAAAGACCTTTTTAACATAAGTAAAATACAAAACCCTAACCCTGGAAGATGAAAAACCAAAAGGTTTGAGGGTCCCGATGGGGGTAGTTTATACATCAACATCCCGAGGGTGTAACTTTTTCATACGATCTTCATTTGGGGTGCTTGATACATCGTTGGAAAGTTCTAACCGAGAAGACCGACTTTTGACTGGCCCATGTTAAGGCCTTTACTAGTCACCTGGGCCCCAAATCCGCAAAAAAAGTCGTTTAGGGCCTCAAAACAGCCCCGAAAGTTTGGAACCCGAAAAACAGTTGAAAAACAGTCAAAATGGAAAATTGTTTTTCGAGCCCATGGAATAGGTGGGTGGCCATCGATATCCACTTAGATCAATACTCCCTCCTTACGAAGAAATGGTCTCCATTGCGTTAAGTTCCTAGGGGAGAGAGGGAAGCATTCGTTGAATCTAAATCATGGTGAGATGCTTGCCTTCCTGGAGAAGTTGTGTTCCTTAGTTTGTTGAAGGCTTCCATGAATCTATTGCTGGTGGGGTTGAATTTGTTCAACCAGTTGAGATACATGAGAAGCATGTGTGCAAAAGGAATTTTTGTGCTTTTATGTAGTCTTGTTGACCCACTTCTGTGTGATAAAAGGAGCTTGGGTCGAGGTTGTAGTGGTAGCAATATCCTTTTGTTAACCTTTTGAACAGATTGTGAAGAGTATGATTTTTTTAGTATGAGATAGTACCTTGCAACATTGTTTAGGTGGGATAGTAGTTGGAACTGCCTATGGTATTCTGTAGAGATGACCCCCAAAAGTAACAATGACACTACGGTGTCGAGACTGATAAACATCATGGTGCTTCCACATATATGGCTTTCCCAAGAGAACATCACAAACATATAGTGGGACAACATAACATAATACCTCATCCTTGAAGGGCTAGATGGCATATGAAAATCAACACGGTTGGTTGACACAAAGATCTTGTCCATGGCAAAGCCACCCGATGTTGTATGGTTGTGGGTGTGATGTTGTCGACAATCCCAATTGTTTGATGACCTATGTTGAGATAAGGTTCTTTTGTATTTCACTATCAACAATAAAATGAACTGGGGTCCCCTTCACCCACATCTGTGAATGAAAAAGATGCTCCCCCTCTTCAAGATCTGTTTGTTTGTCTGGTTGAATTGATGCGATCTTGACAATAACAGTGGGGTCTGCATCGATGGTCTGTCTTTTACCATTATTTTCATAATCATATTATAAATCAAGGTCCGTCTCCTTATATTTGATATCGGCCACCAATGATTGTTTTGAGAGAAATTCATCGATGTTGTTCCAAGGGATTTTGTGAAAATCGCACCATTTTCCATTGTCTTTCTTCTTCTTTCCCTGACCCTTCTTTTCCTGTGGATTGGACTGGTTTTTTAGGAGACTATGTGTTAGGGACGTCTTTATCATACTTTGTTTTTTGTGGATTTATAGACCCGAACTTCCATTTGTTCTAGTGCTTAAATTTCTTTTCGATTTTAACAACATATCGATAAGAAGCACCGAGTGATGATATTTCCATAAAATCCATTTCAGTTTGGATGTATCTATGTAAAGCCCCATGGTATTTTAAAACCAAATTTCGTTCGAAGTCTTTGATACCCATCTTGGTGCGCAAGGTATTGAAGGTATTGGTGAACTCCGTAACTACTTAGCCCCTCTCTTATCGTAGTGTATTTCATCTCATATACTGGGCCTCATAGTTTCCAATAGGGTAATATTGTTCCTTTACCGCATCCACAAAAAAATTCCAAGTGGGCTCAACCCAATATATTCCATATTCCATTGTGGATCTTTTCTCCCAGTAATTTTCTCAACAATGTTTGACATGGGGGAGAGCCTTAAGGAGTGTGAAGGTGATCTTTTCGCTGTCGGAAAAATTGTGACATGAGAAATACCCTTCTAGCAAATTTAATCATTTTTCAATGGCATCTACATCTATCTGACCTTCAAATACAGGAATGTCAAAATTAAATTGTACCTTGAAAGGAGAGGTTCTTCCAAAGTGGTCACTTGATGAAGACGTGTCTGCTATTATCGGTAGGCGTTGAAGGATGTGGGAAAAATTCTCCATCATTTTGTCCCTCTGTCGCATGAGAGCTTGCTCAAGCAACAGATTAATAGAATATTTTGCTCCGTCATTTTTATTTTCTTTCTCCATGGAAGGTTTCTTGGGTGTGCAAGAGTGATTGTCTTCAAGAGAGACAAGTTTGATACCCAACTTTCTATACTCATACCTCTTCGGGGACATGCACTGAGAAACGATGAAGAGCAGGTTGCTCTAATACCACTTATCCAGATTATTTTTTAGAACGAAATGAAAGAAAAGATACTATAATTAAATACACATAAATATTTCCACAAACAAATAAATACAATAATACACGATTTCTATTAATGAAATAAATATACAGAGACTGTAAAAATACAAACTGAAAGACTCGCTAGAATGGTGGCAACTTATCTCTTAGAAGAGATGTCACAGCTACTCACATTCACAAGAAGATGATTTTTACAATGAGGCTCCAAAGGTATTTTTAACACAAGTAAAATCCAAAACCCTAACCCCAAAAGATGAAAATCCAAAAGGTTTGTGGGCCCTGATGTGGGTAGTTCATACGTCAACTTCCTGAGGGCATAACGTTTGCATACGATCTTTGTTTGGGCCGCTCGATACACCGTTGGAAAGGTATCACCGAGAAGAACAAAATTTGAATGACCCAAATCAATGTTTATGGTATTCGTGTGGTCCCCATATCCCAAAAAAACATCGTTTAGGGCCTCAAAACGACCCTGGAAGTTTGGAACCCAAAAAACTATCGAAAAACTGCCAAGATGGAAAACTATTTTTCAAGGCCATGGAATAGGTGGGTGGCCACCGATATCCACCTGGATGAATGTTAGCCAAATATTTATACCCACAAATATTTCAATTGGGTCGAGCATGTGTGGTTGGGAGAAATTCTCTTTAAGCTTCCCGCCTAGGTTCTTTCCAAAGCATGGATCTATACCAACTGGTATAAAAACATATCTATTTATTCTGAAGAGATAAATTTGGAATATATAACTAATATAAAAACTAATATATAAAGAAATACAAATAGATATACCAAATTTATATAGAAAAAACCAAAACTATATTTTAACATATGCATATCCACATAAGTTTTGAGTTTTATGAATTTGACTGAGATTACAACTAGATTAGATCCATCTTAAGTGAAAAAAAAATTAAAATTGATAATTTTGATCCCTTTAGAAACTTGAGAAAAGAGAACATAGATTTAAGGTGGTTAGTAAGGCGTAGAAGAGACAATGATGTTGGGACAGGCTTGCAACACTGAGATTAATGAACATAGATATAGAGAAGATAAAAACATCACACAACACACATGAATAGAGGGGGAAATAATATCCTTTATTACTCATTCAGTAATGAAGAAATGAATACGTAAGTCTCATGGATCACCTCACACGATTCCAAATTTAAACAATAAATATATCAAGCGTTTCTAGACATACAAAAATCTGAACATTTGAGAAACCTCCAACCAAACCAATGTCACTGCAAGGTGTGTGTTGTCACCACCCAATAGTATCCACCTTGATAAAAACAATTCTTGATACATTTCCCAACGAATCAATTATCACCTTTCCTTCAAGCCAAGTGAACCTAAACAACACCCCAACTTCTCTAACAATACTAGTTATGTGAACATGTCTACACAATTTTCTCTAGTGGAACACTCCGCCTCTTCTGAATAAACATAACCTTAGGATAAATCAGTGCAACCGCTATAGGTGATACTCTTTCTTCTAAGATACTCAAGCACCCATTTCCATTCTCTCTAATGCATTTTGCAATGTGTTCACCGACAACACCAACCTCATGGGAAATAATTGAACATTCCATGGTAGAAATCGTTCTTCCTACTGTAATTGCATAAGGTACACAAAATACATAATCCTTTTCTTCTTTAACACTAGGACATAAAATTGAAGAAATATTAGAATGGAAAGCTCAAAGGGATATTTACTAGTTCCGCAATGTTCATACAGAACCTCATCAATATCTTCATAAAAAAAATTTTTTGATAACCATAGATTACCATTTTTCCCATCTATGTGTAATTATATAGCCAAGATTTTGTTTTGTTGCTCCTGGATCCTTGTTATAGAAATATTTGTCTCCCCCTATGCAATATTGCATAAAGGGTCTTGTTTTTTTTCCCTATGCAGTGTTTTCATCCCTTTTTTCCAATCCCGCAGCTAAAAATACATTTTTTCCACATATATGCACCTTGCCTACTATACAACATGTGTATACGCAGGTTGCACCAATACAACCCGCGTACATCGGAATTTGTGAGCAAAAATGAAAAATGTTGTCGGGTTTCCATGTCGCGACAGGAGATCAATGATCCTTGGCCTTCCACATACTAGAAATGTTCTGACTCGACCCTCCAGTTTCATTTGAAGGCTATAAATGGGCCAATTCCAAGCTATGGAAAAGAGGAGAAATAATTCAAGCTTGAGAGAAAAGTTACTATGGAGGAATTATTCACTTTATATTGAGTCTACATCCATTTGTCCTTTAAGTCTGAACCTAGTGTTCATCCCCCAAGCTCTTCCATTATTGAATGAAAACTCCATTGTCTTTCTTACATGAGATTGCCTTTGGTGGAGGATTGAAGTGATGAAGGCCCAGCTGGAAGGAAATTAGTTTCTCAATTCTTAACCTTGCTAAAACGGAAGTCTGTAACTTTTTCACTTATGTTGATCATATATTAATAGAAATATTATTTTCTCGTCCAATTGATATCTCGCAAATATTTGAATTATTATCCATGGTCGTATTTGTTATGTATATTAATGGATTATGCTATAAAATATGATAACATCATATATCATCACCATATGCTTTCTTTGCTTGGCTTTTGAGGACTAGTTGCAGGTATATTGGTTTGGGTTAAGTGCTCAATGGTCGACACAAATCCTTCCTACTACTACTATAAGTGTCATTATTAAGTGGTAGAGGCTTACTAAACATGGGTGCCCTAGTTGGAACCTTTGTGCTATTTGGTGCCCATGCAAAAGTTATTCCATAGGACCGAGATTTTCTTATAGTTTCAATATGACTTTGCATTCGAACCCCATATTATTACTCACAAGAATTTTTACCTTTCCTATGGGAATCCCCCAAGCCTTAGTTAATCTCTTTTATGACTCTCTAAAAAATGAAAAGATTAACGAGTGAACTTGCCTCTTTCACACTCGTTAAATTTATTTGAAAGGAAATTTATTTGGTGTAATTTTAACCCTTTTTTGGACCAAGTAGACTACTTACAAAAAATTAATACTCTAGTAAACATTGGTTAGAAGAGTTCTCCTGTGTTTTATTTTATGCTTTTTTGGGCCTAGGGGACTAAATCTATGAAAAATGGCATTCTTTTGAGTTAAGTTGTAATATAATTCCATCATCCCTCTTGCAATATTGAGCCTATTTCCGGTTCCCTCTTTCTCGTTATAAGCCTCTTACCTCATGAATTTGAATCACTAGCCAAGCATAGCCTTTTTTTATATCCTTTGCAGCTTGACACCTTGTACCCTAAGAGGAAACATCTCCCCGAGTGTCCATGCCCTGCATGCACTTCCTTGCATTGAGCATAGGTATGTTCCACTATTTGGATCTAGTTGATTTCTTGCGACACTCATTTCCTCTCCTATATCATAAAATTTATTTTCCTATGAGAAAAAACAAAACATGGACGGGAAAATAATATTATCTCATATCGACAACAGTCGTGTCTCCTTTGAACAAAGAATTTTTTTTTGAGTCCACTGTCATCCAAAGTTTGGGTTTAGCACGACCTTAGGAAGTTGAGCTCATTACTTAGAGTTTTCTCCTCCGTGAGGTTATTCTTCCAGTCCCTATGGAGAGTTCATTGATGCCTCCTGCATCACGAAGTTTTATCAACAAGTCTATGTTGCTTGAGTTATCCATATGTCTCATGCTCTTGTTCAAAGGATGTCTATAAGCTTGTGTCGAACATTTCTCAGAATTCTTGAATTTGCATGTCGTTCATACTCTCACCGTATCTCAAATTCATATGAAGTTGTAGTCCTATCAAGTGCCCTAGTCTTACTTTCATTATGGATAGGTAACATTGAACCCAACAATTAACATCTCCTCATTGGTCACTGACTGGGGGGTTTCCCTTGTGTTCGACAACAAGAAATGTATTTACACATTGGGATTCGTATAGTGCCTTGGATTCCATTAGCCTTATTGGTGGTTTCCTCGCCTTTATCAGTGATTTTTTGTATTGGTTGTTATTCATAGGGTCTCTTTCATGTACTGCTTGCATCTGTTACATGTGAGAGACACACAGGGTCGTTGGTTCATGAAAATCCTATTCGTCAGAGCTCCTCCTAATCATCAAGATATTTATTTGTACCTCATGCTCACTGATGAGAGATGCCCTAATGCTCCCCTTTCAACGGGTCTCTTTCCATCAATTGAACTCATCTATTATGGAAATGAGACCTAGAGTCCTATGAGTATATAGAGGTTTGTATTCATCAGTGGCAGGTTTTCCCTCCATTGATAGTTTGGGATACATCAATGTCTCCTGATAGATGGATTCTTCAGGTGTTCCACCTCAACACCCTTATTCACACTTGTATAATGTAATCGATGCCTTGATACTTACTTTCATTATCAGTAGGTTGTCTCACATTTGTTAACGATATACCTTAATGACCAGTAATCAAATGAATTCTCACCGTGTTCGACCTCAAATCCTATATTCACATGATGTAGAATTGCACCTTTGGAAAAGAGTGTATAAGACCTCCAGCTTACAATAGAAACTTTCCTAATCTGTTGATGTATTTCATTGGACCAATACCTATATGACTTCAGTGATCATGGGAGATCAGATTGTACTCCATTATATACAAATATCTTCAGATTGATTTCGAGACTAGATTCCATTGTGCCTTGTTCATGACTATGATATCCTATGGCATATGTCTTCTTTGTATTTCCTATTCATGGTCATGAAGAAATATTTGGTATATTTCCACATGGATATGTAGTGTAATTCAGATTTGTAGCCATGTGTACAAAGTCACTATGGATTGTAATATT
>SNQJ01S0053908.1:0-28869 GCA_010110895.2 Picea sitchensis
TCCATTTTTTATGGCAACAAACTCCGAATTTGGTGGGAATGGTGGCTATTTTCGGCCGAGACGGTTGAACCGACTCTCGGAACTTGAGGAGGAGAGCTATACTATTTATTGATATGATTTTAATGTAATAGGGTTGGATCTTGACGCCCTGGAGGTTATCGAGCTGTAACATTTTTGAACTGTTCTGCCATTAATGAAAGAGGCTCTTTACAGGATTCCTGTGCATGTTTACTGGTGATGTGATTTCTCAGTGAATGTTCTCTTGCTCTGTAATCATCTCGTTTTTCTATAACTAATCTGTATGAATAGCGTTATGTTGTAGGATTTATCCCTGATACCCTGCTTCCGATTCTACAGATTTTAATGTTCATCTTCTAGATATCTTCAGCTAAGAGATTCTTAAGTGCTTGTTGGTTGGAGTTGTTTCCCTTTTCTTTTCCTCTTTCCATCACTTAAACTATTAAAGATCCAGTGAATGTGTTATCCTGCCTTGTGAAGGTTTTTCTTTGTCATTTCTGGCTGTCTCTCAGATTTGATTAATTGCAGACCCCATAGCCCAATGGATGTGTGAACTGTCTCAACCCACTTTAAAAACCCTTTTTACAAAAAAACCCATTGTTCTTCATAACTAGCCTAATATTTCCGCAAACAAAGCTATATTACACAGAGAGATCCCTCTCTGAGTCTTGGAGGGCTAGATCCAAGACTCGAAGCGGTTCTGATGTTGCCTCTGTGATTTCCTTTCAGCCTTGGGCAAATTACAGAGCGCTAACAAAACTAACAGCCTACAGTCTCTCATTCCCCACATGCATGTCCCACCCTTGGAAGTGTGACCCTTCTCTACTCAACAATCCTTCAGCTGCCCCATTTCCCTTCTAGGGATTCAACAACAGACCGGATAGGAAGTCTCAGAGCACTGTAGGTGCAGTTGGACTCCCTTAGGAAATCAATTCCCCAACAATTCTCTTGTCTAGAGAGATTTTCTCACGAGCATGACAATCTGCCTCTTCAATCCACGGGCCTGACAACCCACCTCTTCAATCCATTCTTAAGTCAACTAGGTACAGGTACTGGCAGCAACAAAGTTCAAGTATGGAATAGGTAATGGAAACAACCATGTTCATGCAAGGAATGAGGTTGGAAAAAATAGAATTCAGGTAAGGAACAATATTGGTGCAGGTATGGAACAATACGACTCACGTATGGTATAGGTGCATTGTGCATAATAGTAAGGGTACGATTACTGTTGATAACAGGAAAAGTATGGGGGTATGACTAAAGGAGTGCGTGCAGGATCTAGAGGTAAGATTGATGGAGAGCCTGGAAAGAATGGTTGAGTAGGTCTGAAATGGAATAATTTCCCTACATTTATTTGCATGCATCCTTGATGACACATGGCCCTCTAGGAGCTCATTTCTCTCCACTTGTATTTCATTTCTCTTTCCTATAAGAACTTAGGATATCATAAGTTATATCCATAGCTTAGTATTTTAAGAATAATATTATAATATTCCCTTGGAGATAAGCCCTCTAGATTATCCCATTTCTTAGGCTCTTAGCCCCCCCTTTACCTTCCTAGTGGATTTTAGTCCCACATACTCTTTTATTGTGGTTGGTCTACATGCAGTGATGTATTTTTATTAATGATATGAGCGTTAACATATACAAAAATAAGCTCATTGGCCTTTAGCATCTAGGGACTCTGGCCTAATAATCACATAATCCTTCTGGCCTATAATAACATGTCTCACCAGCCTATAAAACATATTCACATTTATATCCGGGGCTCAGTCTTGGGGTGTTATGTTAAAGGAATTAGTTAGAGATTGTTATTCTTTGATTCGGTTAAAGTTGATCACACCTACTCTTATATAAATTTGCATTATAAATACAAAATCAAGGGAAGCACAAAGCATATGTTCCCATTCAACCAAATTCTTTATTGTTTTTTGTTTGCTTTGTCTAATAGCTTGCACATAACCTTATTGTCTAACATCAGTTGGTTTAAAAGAATTTAGTCATGGAATTTATTTTTTTCATTTTTGTAGGCTTCTATGGTGTTTCTACTCAAGAATATACTCCCTCCTATGGTTTATGCAACCCTCAAGATTCAGTGTGCCCTCCAACCATAATTCAACCTCACATATCCACTTCAACTCTCTCTTCCCTTTGTCATTACTTCCATATCCTTCACTCCACTCCCTATCAATATCATCCACATATAAAATATCATTTTTACAAAAGCCAACGAATGTCTGACAAGTTTTCTTATCTTATTATTATTATTATTGTATTATGTTTGGTGAATGAATAACAATTTATTAAGCTCCAATCATGGACACTTTCCCTCTTATACATAGTTGTAGCATAACCAATTGTTACAGGAAAATCCCTCGGTGGACAAGTGAATTCCCTCTTGGATCCTAGACCCCTATAACCAAGACAAAAAGGTGTTATTGTTGGACACTGACATTCCTTCTAATGAAGCTAAACTAGTCAAGGACAAAGAAGAAAGGAGTATAAATACCTTTAATGAAGTTTGTCCTTTCTAAATCCAGGCTAATCTTGATCTCCAAGCTCTTCAGAAGGTCCTGCAATCCAATGAACAATAACGACAAGACATACTTCCTATTCTACCATGATTAGCTTCGAAATAGATCTATCAAAAGGAACAAGTTCATGAAACATACACAAACTTGAAGGAAACAGGCCAAGGACATATATATTAATGAAAACAAAGCAAAGTGCTTACAACTGTAGATGCAGATGCAACAACCTCACCAGGCTCTCTTTGTCCAAACCCTTGCTCAAAAGTTCCACAATCAGAATGACTACACTTTAATTGATTATTCTCCCCTATGATATCATAAGTTTGATGCCTTCAATGTCTCTCTCTTTCACCCTGAGGAGGCCTCCTTATATAGGCTTTGAGAGGCCCAACCACCTTAGAGATTCTTGGGATAGGTTGAGGATCTTTCTCCATCAGTTGTGGATCCTCCCTAAGATCCATCCTTGACCTCAGATTCGAATCAAATTGACTTCAGAGATAAGGGGGATCTTCCCCTGATTCCCTCAATAGCACAATGCTCCCCTAGAATGGTGCACAGAGTGTTGCAGCGCTCCCCCAAAGGAAGGAAAGGAGCACTAGCACTCCCTGCTAGTGGGTAGGGGAGCGTTGCCCTTCAAAAATGATTTTCAAGTGGTCTTTCTCAAGGAAAAATCTTTGTACTCTTTGTCAAATGACATATCTTTCTTTTAACCAGTCCCCGAGGATGTCTCAAGTGTTCTTGTGATGTCGTTCAAGATATGACATAGGCAAGATGAAAGTATGATATTTGTGACACTTGCGACACTTGTGATGTTTGCAACATTTGTGGCCAAAGTGCGACACTTCCGACACTTGTAATGACGATAGTATGTCATCATTGAAGTGAGTAATTTTGATGTGTAAAAAATTCCCATCCAAAGTGCGAAGTTAGAAGATGGAAACTGATGACTGAAGTACTTTGTAGATTTTTTCAAGCAAGGGCATGGACTCAGAGAACCTGTTAGAAGCTACATACAACCATCAGACAAATGTTATGATATGTTTCAAACCCAAGGTAGGCATACCTATGCTTGAGTGATAAGGACTTTCAAGGTATGGCCACTATAAGATACACTGCAGATCCATAATTATATTAATAAAAGGGGATATCCACCAAAGATACAATGTGGATCTATAATTCCATGACATGAACTGATCGTAGCCATGAAAAATACACAGTGGAGCTACGAGACAACAAAACATAGCCACGGACCAATACAAAGTGGATCTATGTAACAATATATGTATCAATATTCTCAAAAGAAAATCAGTTGCAACCTGGGCAAAGTAAATATCAAAGTGATCACTCAACCTAGGGTCTTCTTACCGATCCCGATGCAGTATGAATCTAACCATGTGAATATATGTCCTGATGTCGAACATGGTAGAAACCATTGGATTACCGGTCAATGAGGTAAACTGTTAACAAGTGTGAGGGAAATCACCATTGATGTCAATGATTCCCAAGGTACCCTAGTACATTCCAGCGAATGTGAATAAATGAGATGAATTCAAACATTCATGGAATCATCCAATCAAAGTTCAATGATGTAAACCTATTGTCGGAAGCGAGGAGGCCTGCCATTGAGGCATGGAAGTCCCAAGGTACTAACTGGTTTCTAGGTCTAGTTCCTGGATAATGTGTTGAAGTCGACAGGAACATACTCGTTGAAGGAGGGCCTTGATGTATCCCCCGTCAATGACATGAAAATAACATAGAGATATAAGGTGATGAATCATATGAGAACAAACTAACATGGGTGTTGAAATAGGAAATTTGTGATGGTTGACTCTCGAGGCAGATACTCTCCTTGAACACTGAGGCAAAACAATAGAAACATGACATGGACCAAAACATGATGATGCAGTGGATACTGTGACTTTCATCGGGTGACCCAAAGGAGTAAATAAACTCAGAGGATTGGTTCAGTGAAGAGGTTCAATGAATTAAAATGTATGCAAAGACAAAGTGTCGTGTTCAAGGGAGACCGTAAGAGTGACCTGTGATGTTTTCAAAAACTTCTTGGCTTGCTTTCTGTTGGGAAATTTAATTGTCTAAATAAATAGACAATTAAGGTGTTCAATATAAATTGTCAAACCCAGGGAAGTTTTGTTATTGCAAGACAATTGTGCATAGTCTATGCTATATTGATGAAAGAAAACATTAATCAATTTGCAGTATTCAAAGAAACAGAGTTTTGGAAAACTGAACACTAGCACAAGTTGCTGACATAGCTGGAGTTCTAATCTACTGTTGCAGGATAGGAATCACACTTGCATAATTGAAATCTAGATAGATGAGTGTATAAGAATCTTGGATTATCTATTTTATTCTTGCAGAAGGGAATTCTGTGCGAATTGCAGAAAATAAATCTATTTTAATTGCAGGAAGTAAATTCACACTTCTAATTACTTTTTGTTGAAAGCAAAGTTTTATCTAGTATAGAAAGAAAATTCTTCAGCAATATACAACATTTGACTTCTGATTCTCATGAGACACACTGATGCGCATTTGACAGGAAGGGACTGAACTGTAACAACAATTGTATTCTAAGAATGCTAAACAGGTTATTCACACAAATAAAAGTAGCTAATATAAACTCAAAATAGAGGGGAGTTTGTGAGGAAGGTGGGCCCTTTCCTTCTCACTGAATCCACTCAAAAATATTACAATAGGTTGGAGAAACTCAAGTCGCTTTGTTTATTAAAATCGCCAAAAATTTTCAATTACAAGTTGCTTCACTTTACTTCACAATTCCACAACTAATCTTCGGTATCAATGATTACAAAAGATATGTTATTTAAAGACATATTCATTTAGTTCAAAATGGACTTAGAACAGCCTTCAGAATCCCATATTCTCAAGCTATTCGTAAGATACAAGAGATCTATCATATTCACCAAATCTGGAGAAAGAATCAGCATGAGCCAAAACGTGTAACAACAGAGGATCATTCTTTAGTATTCGGCTTTCAGGATCGGTGGCCATCTCTTGCAGCGAGTGTAACAACTTTTAGGATTGGTGCTCATCTGTTGCAGTCGGTGTAACAACTTCCAGGATCAGCGGGCGTCTATTGCAGCAACTGTGACAACTTCCAGGAAAGATGCGCAGTTGTTGTAGTCGTGTATCAACATGCAAGATTAGTGCACAATTGTAACAATTGGTGTAACAACAACGATTTTTCTTCAAGTCTTGGATGTTCTACACATTTTGATCATTAGTTGCACATTTATGGAAAAATATGAGAAATACTACCAATCAAACGTGTTAAGTAAATAAGAATATCAAAGCAAGATTATTGACTCATACCTTGGGAAAAAGGGTCTTGGCAACATTAAAGTAGGCATTTAGCATAGAAATGATAAGGTTGAAAGGGTAAAAGATATAGTAAAAAAGGGACATTTTTGGGTCCTAACATGCCCCCCAATTGAAGACATTGCATGTCCTCATGCAAAACACTTTCAAACCTTACCTTGAATTTGAGTTAGGGAGATGACTCCTCCCATGTAAATTGCTAAGACAAATTTCTAAGTAACGGTATGGAAAACTGTGTGTACCCCCAATATTTGTTAGCTCAAAAATTGTCCTTCTTGCCTTGTCTTCAAGAACATAATGATTTTAAGTGTGTATCAGAGGTTCTTGTGTTTGTGTTGCTGGTGAACCAAAAAATACTCTATTACGTTGAGAGCTCCTCTGCCTTATTTGTTCTTGTAAAGAAGTAAGGTCATATTCTGTCTTAATTGAGAGGTTGACTGGTTCTTCAGGCTAACCAGTGACTAGTACTTTTACTACTTTATAGCCTGCCTGAAAATAGATATGACCACATTCAGAGCATATGATCTCTCTATGTTGGTCCGTAACATCTTTTGTGAGTGATAATATGTCTAAGGCTATCCCCTCTAGATTCTTCTGACGAGAAACCTGCAATTCTTCCTTTAAGGAAGCCAACTCTGCTTTGATGCTATCATTTTCCTTTAATAGTTCAGTAATCTTGGAATTTTTTGTATCCTTGATCTTCTTCTCAATTTGAGCAAAAAGCTAAGCAAGTGGGACATCCTCACTATTTTTTGTAACTGGTTCTGGTGTGGCAGATACACCCATGACTTGTTCCTTTAGAATAGTTGATTCTGGCCTGACTAGTTCTTGTGGAATAGTCTTTCTCTGGGTAGTTGGTTCTTGTGTAACAACTAAGTTTGGGATGGATGTATCTTGTGGAACAATGTCATCCTAGGCATCTGGTTCTTATGTAGCAACCATGTTATTTGAGGGGATTGGTTCTTTTGTGGCAGTCTCTTTAACAATGGAGGATAATGGACGAAGAATAGGTATTGCCTGTTCCATATTTGTGGGCTTCGGAGGAGGGTGTTCTTCAACAATCTCACAAGGAGAAGGAGGGCGTTCTTAAACAACCATACAAGGAGGAAATTCTGGAATGTTGGGGTCTGGTATAATCTATACTTCATCATTCATCGAGTGATGCATAGAAATGCAATAGGGTTTAACTGTTTTGGGTCGGCTATAACAACAGGAACATGAATTGGCCGTTCGAGGTTTGCTATTATAGCAGGCACAGAAGTTGGCACAAGCACTTCAGGTAATGGGTCATTAGGGATTACCATTCATCTATGAATCAACAACCCTATGAGTCTGTGATTGGAAAGACAATTCATGGGGTGCTTGGATTTCTTGAAAAAATAAGCCATATTATGCAAGCAATGAAGAACGTAATAGGGAATGTTTATTAGCTTCTGATGTCTCAAATGTGACATTAGAACAAAATCAGAAAAATAAACAACTTGATATCTCCCTTCGCATGTAATGTACCTTTTGATGAATTCTGATACCTTCCCCCATGGATCTGGTAAGGAACTGAGATTTGCACCTTAGCCTTTCATCTATACTCACTCATTGCCCATGAGAAAACCCTTTTGTGCATCAGGAAGATGTGCTTTCCTATTAAACCATTTTTCTCTTGTGGTTGGCAACCCTGTCACAGTGGCTATGCTCTCTTCTGTCACTAGAATTCGCACTTCGTGCACCATTGAATAGTCGTCTGCGAGATTCTAACTGAGCTCTAAGACTTTTGCTTCATTAAACCCCTGCAACTTCTTAAAATAAGAAATCCAGCCAGCCTGCAGAAATATTTGATAAACATCCGGGTGAAGCAACAATGCATCCAGATTTTCTAGTTTATATCTCACATGCGTTCCTCCCATGATGTTGTGTTTGTATTTGACAGTGAATGAGGAGGAGAAATCCACACCTAAACCAGAGACAGAGCAAGGTCGAATGTGCATTTGCATGAAGAGCATAGTGTCGCAGCGAAAATAAGTGTGGTTGAAAGGTGGCAGAGGTAAAATATAAAAAGGAATTTTCTGTTAGGTCGACGTGGATTTTTCGTTCCCCCCCCCCCATAAAAGGAATTTTCTTCGTTAGGTCGACGGGATTTTCGCTCCCCAACTAATCTGATTGGCTTGCGATTTAACGAATTTAGGACAACTGGAAGGTAGGCATCAAAGCGTGCTTTCATATATATATCAATTAGACATGTAAGATTAGTAGTGTACCTCATAAATTACCGCCTGAACTTATCTGTTGGAGTAACTTCACTATCCAACCACCATTTGATCCACGTGGAATAGCTGTAATAATGAGATATGGCTCTGGATCGTGAGAAATAAATATATGACAAGTGGAGCATAAGTGGAGTCCTTTCTGTGGTTGAACAGTTGGAAAGTTGCGGATGTGGAGTTAAGTAATGATGAAGTGGATCTTGTTGGGACAAAGAGAGCATAAAGTATTTTTGAAAAATGGCGGAAATTTGAAAAAACAACAATGTTGTTGTATGTAGAAATGGCAGAAATGCTAAAGAAGGTGGGTGAAGCAGCGTAGATAATATCCAAAAGGAATAATAGCAGTAGGTGTATCAACAAATATTTTGGCCGGAATGGTGGAATTAGGTGTAGCAGTATGTAAATTGGCCAATTTGTCATAAAAGAGTGTAACAACATGCAAGGCAAAAGTGTCGAGAAAATGGTTTAACAACATGGAAATCGGTCATGTGGTCGGGCATTTGTTCATGTGGTTGGAAAATGGTGTAACGACACATGGTCATGTGGTCGGAAAATGGTGTAACGACACATGGTCATGTGGTCGGAAAACAGTGTAACGACACATGGTGTAACAACATGGAATGTGGTCGGAAAATAGTGTAACAACACATGGTGTAACAACACATGCTATAATAGCATGTAACCTCTCCGAACACATAATCACTTAGTTTTTAGTAAGTTTTTCAAATTCTAGAAACTAATCCTTTGGCTTCTTTTATTGTAATCTACCTTGTTGTTCTTCAATTTTTCTAGGCTGAATTTATTAATGAAGCATAATTTTTTTGAAAAAGAGAATAGAAAAATTCAATTTCGCAATGTTTATTTATATGCAACGTTTTATTGAAAAAGCGAAAAATTCTAAGGGATAGAAGGGGAAGGAGCAAGCTCCTTTTCCTTCAAAAATTGATAACATGTATCAATTTTATATTTGGATGTAAATTCTGTCTTGGAAGTGGACGCCGAGATAGTTGCAAGTGATGACCATTTGCATGCAACTATATATTGGATCCATCATTAGTGATCAACCTGACTATCCCATTGGGAAAAATAGTGTCTACCTCATAAGGTCCTAACCATCATGTGCGCAGCTTGCCCTGAAATTATTTAAAGTGTGAATCATACAATAGGGCCCAATCTCCCTTTTTGAATAACTTATCCTTGATAACTCGATCATGCCACTTCATTCTTTGCTGTCGAATCACTATGGTTTGGTGAATAGCGTCCAAACGCTTTTTATCCAATTCATTTAGTTGTTGCAGTCTGGACTTTTGTGCCATAGTCAAGTCTAGATTGACTGTTGAGGCAGTTCTTAGGGTCTTGATCTCAAATTCAATGGGAAAAACAAGAATCTTTCCATATACCAGTTCATATGGAGAAAAACCAGTTGTGTTCCTCCAAGTTGTTCGATAAGCCCATAGAGGTTCGTGCAATCTTTTAGACCAATCTCTACGATGTTCCCTCACTGTCTTTGTAAGAATAGATTATATGACTTTGTTTGTACTTTCCACCTGTCCATTACCTTGGGGATGGTATGGAGAAGTTGTTCTATGCAGAAAATGATATTTATTGAGGAGGGCTTCAAACTTGTGTGATGTGAAAGGTGGTCCCCCATCAGTTACTAGTTCTCTGGGAACTCCAAGCCTAACAAAGATATCCTCAAACAAAAATGCTAAGACAACTTCCTCTAAGGCCCTTATGAGTGCTTTTGCCTCAACCCACTTGGTCATGTAATCTGTGTAGACCAATATATAGAATTTCTTATTATAAGGTGGGTTAATAGGCACTACAAAATCTAGGGCCCATCTCTGAAAAGGTTCTAACACTACTTGAGGCTAGAGAGGCATATCATCCCTATGATTTGGTTGACCCATGCATTGGAAACTGTCACAGGCTTGGACATATCTCTTTGCATCTTGAAATATCGTGGGCCAAAAATAGCCCATCCTCAAAATTTTATGCCCGGTCCTTTTATCAGCAAAATGACCTCCACATTGGCCATCGTGGCAAGCTTTAAGCAGATCATAAACTTCATCATCCCTCACACATATTATGATTTCTTGATCCATTCCTATATAGAAAATATATCCCCCTATCCAACTATACCGAGCACTCTTCTGAATAATCTTCCTTCTTTCTCGGGGAGATAGATGTGGAGGTACTTTCTGTAACATACCACTATGGAAATCAAAATTTTCGTCGATTTCTCAACGATCAGACCCTTGAAATGTCTATAGAGTTCTAGTGTAAGCTAGCTCTTCCCTTGTCTGTTCCCATAGGATCGCGGGTCACGACCACAGGTCGAACCAATATGGCATCCTTTCGCTCTTCATGACTCAGCGCTACCAGAGCGTCGAGTCTTTCGACTTTGCAAACCTCAACACAATGAAGCGCTGAACCCCAAAAGGGCTGGCGAGTACAAGTTTTCCTGTTTGGGTCTTATCCTCGTGACCACGTTCCGTGACCACGTGCTTAAACCGGCAAATCCCTTACCAGCATTTCGTGATTCAGGAAGTCATGATGCATGAATTCTTCCTTTCCCATTCAAATCCCCGAAAACCACGAAGTCTCCCAAGTTTCCATCCAAAGGGAGATCAACGGCTGTAAGCCTCCCCTAATCCGATGGTATGGATCCTTTCGGGGTTTCAGTACTTGGCAGTTCGAAATGCAACGACTCCAAGACTCCTTGTCATTTAAATTTCTGAATTCTGTTATGGAAATTCATGTAAGATATTGACGGCTCTTAAGAGTGTGGATCCAACAGTCCATGGGATTTTGGGACTTTTCCCAAAACTATGACCACTCACCACGCGTCTCCTCTGATGGACGGTCCTGATTCTTTCAGTACTTCTCCTCTCCACTACAACATGTATCGGGATTTCGGGCATCGAGATTTTGCGAATCATGGGGGCAAGGTTTTCTAGCCCTTTGGTTTCCCGGATGCCGAAATGTCAACCGACAGCCACGTGTCCCTCCGATGGATGAGGTGACCTTTAGCCAAGATCAACAGTCGTGATATTTTTGGGATGATCAACGATCACGATCAAATCCCAGCTTTCCTTAACCTCATTCACACCTCTCTCTATTTTAGGGTTTCGGTGATTGGGATTTCGTGACTCACGAAGACAAGGGTTCTTGCCCTTTGGTTTCCCGCGTGCTGAAACACCTAAATGTCGATCAGAAGCCACATGTCCCTCCGATAGACGGCTGCGACCTTCACCCATGATCAACCGTTATGATCTTTTCAGGATGATCAACGGTCACGATTAAATCCTGCCTTCCTCAAACTTATTCACACTTAAACCAATTCGGGGTTTCAGTAATTGGGATTTCGCAACTTCCAGTGACACAAATCCTCTGTCAACTCGAATCCCCGGTATCCAAAATACCGATGGACTCTCGATCTCTGCCATGTGTCCTCCATGGATGGATGATCCAGATCTATATCGGGACTTTCACCATGGAGTGTCCCGATCTCTTGTCATCAAGACTCCCGGAATCCTAAACTCCGAATCCCCGATACCGACTCCTCTCTCGAGACTTTTTCCCTTGGTCACGAGGGCTTAACCCTCATGCATCCCTTAGCAGATCCAATGGATGTCGGGTTTTCTAGCTAAGATCTAATGACTCAGATCTGTCCCACGCCATGTACCGACTCCTCTTTCGAGACTTTCACCCCGGTTCGCGAGGGCTTAACCCTCTGACATTTCCTAACAGATCCAACGGCTATTGGGTTTTCTAGCTAAGATCTGATGACTCAGACCTGTCCTACGCCATGCACTCTCCCACTGCGCTCTAGACATGGAAAAACTAATGGTCTAGATACTCTCACAGACCTTGGGGATCTACGGTCCCGATTTCCTCTATACTCACGAAGATAAAAGAAAAGGGGTAAGGCATGTAATGCCCTTGTTTCTTCCTCCAATCTAACGGTCGTGAATGACCGCAGATCTTCCGACGGGATCTCATCTTTCGATTGATGCTTATCCCTACGCTGCTACTTCGGGATTTCAAGAGGATCATTCTTCCTCGTACAGGGTTGCTAAGACTTTCTCATTCAAGTCCTTTTTCCAGGTTCTTAGTAAACTTTTCCAAGAAGGGTATCTCTGTGGAGAGATCTATTCTGGGGCATTCCTGGAGATAGATAAGGGGAAACAAATTCCCGAGAACGGACTGGAAGACTAACTTGGTTCAACTTACGCATAAATAAATTTATCTATCAACATAAGCCATGCGTGGTTTTTCTGTTACAAGCATACATATATCGTTTCTTATCAAAACACTGCACAGACAGTCTTATACTGTAATCATTCGCAATTTCACAGTTTATGAGCATATATGTCAGCATATGAATTTCAAGGTGCAATATGTAAAAACACTTATCAGCAATAACACCAGAAGTAAGTGCAATTGCTGATAGGGGTGCTTGTTTCCACCCAACCGTAGGCTCAACGATTCCGATAGGATTTACCACTAGCCACCCCCAAGCTGAGACCACGATGTTGTGAGACTGTGTCTCGATTTTCCAGTGACCGAGAACAAGGGTTACTCTCCCCCTTCTCTGCTATCACTCACTTTGCATATCTCCAGAGTTCTCTTCCTCCCCTCGCGTCTGCCCCCAATCGCTTCTCCCTCACGCCTTATCCTCTTGCAAGGTTGCATGTGGCATGATTTCTCTCGCACTAGTCAGGCCCGAGGGCTCTACGGATGGGTGGTTCACCCCCCCATCTCTCATTAATTCCTGAGTAGCCATCTACCTACTATCCTTAGAGACATTTAATTTGGGGCCAACGAGCCGCTCTTGGTTCTCTGGGCCAGTGAAGTCCAAATACGGTATTGTTTTTCGGTGGAAGTTAACGCCACCATTCTAGGTGCCTTCCACCACCTTTCTCTAGCCATCGTGGTCTCTTTTTCAGCATATCCCCTCTCAACAGTCCTGCAATATATATATATATTATTCACATTCATCGACCTTTTCTACAAGGTCCATTCACATCACACATTCACATTTCTGAGTTTGCCACAGTTCTTGGCCAATCCAATTATTTTTACAAATTGGGGAAAATAAGGTGTTACACTTTCCCTATAACCAAATAATTAGCAATGTTTGCATACCAAGGTGAGTGAGCAGATACTGCAAACAAATGTTCATATGGAAAGAAATCATTTACAGGTGAATCATCATCATTTATATGAAATCTTGAGAGAAAATCAACAACCACATTTTCTTTTCCCGATCTATCTACTATAGTGATGTCAAATTCTTGGAGCAATAACAACCATCTTGTTACTCGGGCATTAGTGATAGGTTTATTCATCAAGTATTTAATTTTTGTATGATCAGTATGAATAAAAGTAGGATAACCATTGATATAATGCCTGAATTTATTGATCGCATAAACTATTGCCAAGAATTCTCTTTCAGTAACTGTATAATTTAACTCAGTAGGAGACATGTTATTGTTGATATAGTAGATAGCATAAGGATATTTTTCCTCCTATTTTGCAAGTAATGCACCAATTGCAGTGTCTGAGGCATCTGAAGAAATGTGAAAAGGCAGAGCCCAATTGGGTCCTCTCAAAATGGGAGCTGTGGACAATTTCTGTTTCAGATCTGCAAAAGACAGTTCACAATTTTCAGTCCAACGAAAGTCAACATCTTTTGTTAATAGAAAAAATAAGGGAGAGGCAAGTTTGGAATTTTTTTTAATGAATCTCCTGTAATATCCAGCATGCCCTAAAAAAATTCTTACCTCTTTCTGAGTTGATAGGGTTGGAATGTCCAAAATTACTTGGATTTTCACTGGATCTACCTGAATTCCTTCATAAGAAAAGAAGTGTCCTAGCACTACGCCTTCACTCATCATCATATTACATTTTTTTGTTCTTAGAGAAAGATGAGACTGTATACATATTTTAAGCACTTTTTCCAAATTAGACAAAGCTTCATCGAAATCAATAACATAAGGTGTAAAATCATCCATGAATATTTCCATACAATCATTCACCATATCAGAGAAAATATGAATTACAGCTCTCTGGAAAGTGGTTGGTGCATTACAAAATACAAATGGGAGAACTTTGTAGGCAAACATACCCCAAGGGCTGGTAAAGGTGGTATTATCTTGGTCCCATGGAGCAATTTTTACCTGGTTATAGCCACTAAAGCCATCTAGGAAAGAGAATTTTTTTTTCCTAGATGGGTTGTCTAGAACCTGATCAATAAATGGCAGAGGGAAATGATAATTTTGCATGGCCTTATTCAGATCTCTATATTCCACACACACACTCTCCACTTACCATTCTTTTTAGGTACGATAACCAATGGTGAAACCCACTCACTGTCTGATATAGGGTATATGAATCCAACATTTAGAAGTTTATGTAGTTCTTCCTTAACGATCTCTTTAAGATTAGGGTTCATCCTCCTTTGTGGTTGGAAAATGGGTCGTTATTCTTCCTTGATGTATATATGGTGGGTGCATAGGTTAGAGGAAATCCCTTTCCTATCCATGTAATCCTAGGCAAATGCTTCCTTATGGTCAAGTAATAACTTCATCAAACGACGAGTTTCAACAAAAGATAAATCAGGATTGATGTTCAAGGTCTTTCCAGGTTCGATTTCTACATCGATTCTCTTAGAAATGACTTTAGTAAATTATTCAGATATTTCAGTAATGGCTGTTACAACTAAATTAACTTGATTTACAACAGTTTCAGAGAACAATTCTGGGCTTATTCCTTCCTGGGGAATAGGGTCAAAGATTCTACTTAATCTGTGGTGCATGTTCTGTGTAACAATAGAGGGGTCACTGATAAAGCTATTGATTATCTCATCCTCTGTCTCATCTTTGAAACTTAGGGCTTATGCTATGGTAAACACAGGGAGAGAGCATTCATCCTCAGTGTCCATCCAGACAGAATTTTTGGGTTCCACACTGGGCGTAGCATGAGGATAAAGGGTAAGTTTCTTGGTATCATAACGATCAGAGATGGTCATTGAACTAGACCTACAACCAATGAAAGCATTGATTGTAACTAACCAAGGCCTTCCTAGAATTAGAGGGTGGCCTCCCAGATGGGTTTTGGGTTGCAATACAACAAAATCGACAGGATACTCCCATGAATCAACTAAGATAACTAGATCATCGATTAGTCCTTCTGGTCTGATAGTAGAACGATCAACTAATTATAAAACAGTAGGAGTAGGTCGGACTTGCATTCTGAGTTGCAACAATTGTGTAGTCTCTATTGGCATAATGCTAATTGTTGCCCCTAAATCAACTAACACATGGGAAATAAATGTTTGTCCAATCTTGACAGTAACTGTAGGGTTTCCTGGGTTTCCATATTTAATAGGTGGGGTTTTTCCTAATATCAGTTCAGACAATTCTCCCACTACGTGTACTGTGAGGGGATCCCTAAGTTTCTTTCCATTCCTTTTGATACATAGGTCTCTCACAGTCTTTGCATAAATAGGGACATCCCTAATCGCTCGCAACAGTGGAATGTTAACATGCAAATTCTACAATTCTCCTAAGAGATTGAAGGATGGTAATTCCACAGTTTTGGTAATTTCCAGTCTTTCAGGGAATGGGGGGTTTACTAATCCTATGATAGATTGGTCTATTTCTTCTGTATCAGCAGATGGTTTTTCCCTCGATTCCTTGTCTGATTCTGAAGATGGAGCATCTTCAATTATTGGCTCGACTATTCTCCTTGATCTTAATTTTATCTCATCACAAGGCACAGGAATAATAGACAGAGCTGGCACATTGTGTATATCAATATTCTGAATGACCTTATTATTTGGATTTGGGTTAGGTTGTGTTGTAACAAATATTGAAATTTTAGCTTTCGGTAACTTAGGAGAAAAAAAAATTATAGTGTTTAACTACCGAAAGTGTAGACGTGAGAAAACGACCATTTGTCTGTCACGCGCATCACTGAATGTTCTCTACTTGTCATCTTCAGTCAAATAACGCCGAAATCAGCCCCAAATGCCACATTAGTATAACAGTCACAAGCCAACTCACGAAAAATCCAAAGACAGGGTTCATGTGAGAATCAAAGAAATGTACCATATGTTCGAGCGTTGAGTCACAAGGAGAATGAATGGAAGCATTGGCAGTGGAATGACCGCATACACCGAGCATTAAGCCGAATGGAGAAAAATCTCACGAGTCTGGGTTTTTTCCCGTCGGGGATTTGGCCGACGTAGATATTTTAATAACTACAGCCCTGATCCCCGAATTCACTAAAGTATTAAAGGATAAGCCGGGTCAAACAAAGATTAAGAAAGATTAACATTAATAAATCTCATCACAATTTCACGATTCCGGATTTCTCGCGTCAAGTATTATCGAAGTCCCGACACTTAAATCCACAAAAGGTTAAATATTAATCGTGATTAATTAAGAAATTAAAACAAATGATTATCGTCTAATTAATCCCATCGCGATTTCGCGATTCGGGATTCCTTGCATGTCATAACTCTTGAGGACATGATACCTGAAACCCGAAGGCCCAAAAGAGTGCAATGTAAAAGCCAAAATATATTTCATGTATTTGGCCATCGAGGATTTGGCCGACGTGGAGATTTTAATAACCACTGTTTCATTTCCCCGAATCTCGAAAACCCGAAATCAGGACTCCAGACATATGCAAAACTGCTTTAGAAAAACACAACTTTATCAGCCGCGGAGAGGCCTTTTTTTGTGTTCGAATAGTCAATTGACATATAAAAATCCTAATATGTCCATTGGTGGTTTCACAATTCCATTTTAAGCTTGGTAAGATAGTCAAAAGTCCCACGCAAGATGAGGTTCGTTTTCATAAATGTGGCGTTTTTTTCTGTGTTGAGTCATCATTTTCAAATGAGGATTCTGAGGGACTGGAGTATCATTTTGAGAAACGGTTGGATGATTTTGTGCCTAAAAAATTGAATATCATTAGCCTCTTTCAGTTTTACTACATGTGTCACATATTGGGATAATTTAATCCATCTCCGAGCCCTAATTTCCGGATTTCATATTTTCCTGTTTTGACACATGTTTGTTAAATGCAGATTTGGGGAAAATGAAAAGGGGTCTCAGGGAAATGAGAGAGGTTTTTGCTCAGAATAAATAGATGCACAAAATAATCTTTCAGTTTATACACAGCTGTCATGATTCGAGAGATATAGAGCCATAACCACAACCCTAGTTTTCAGCAGTTTGGCCCATTTTCTATGGCAGAAAGTTTCAAGAATTGGTTGTAACTGATGTTATATTTTAGATTAGAGAGGATTTCGACCTCAATAGATATATGAGGCATATTTTTAAAAACATAGAAGGGGGAAAAATACACACAGGAGTAGTACTCCTGGGCTATAGCATTTGTTTTCCTGTTTAAATAAAAGAGTGCAGAGCCATTTTTAATCTACATCAGAGATTCTTGTGATGTTGCTTGTAGAGTTTGTCCATTTTCTTAGTTTCAATATCTCTCCATCTATATTTTCTTCTCGATTTGTAACTATTTTTTAATAGAATTCATCCTCTGTTAGATGCTCTGTTGCAGACTGGTTTTTCCATTCACTTTTTCTTCCTGATTTGTAACATGTGTTTGCAATGGAATTCATCTGTTTGTTAGATGCTCTATTGCAGGACAGGTTATAGTTTATTTCTTACAGAGATCTGAAGGTTTAGAATTCATCCTTTGCTAGATGCTCTATCCCAACCATCTCTTTCCACTGATTTATTCTTGGAATTCACTCATTGCTAAGTGCTCCTTGCATTTTGATATGTTTTCTCTCTATTCTGCTGCCATACTTTGATAAATCCTTCTCTCTGTAATCAGCTTCTACCTCGCCTCTGTTCCATGGATTTCCATCACCGAAACACTCTTATTATTTTCTTGATCATTTGACTCAATTTCCAATGGACTACCTCCTGGTCCAACCCACCAACCCTAAAAACCTAAAACTTTCTGTTACCCACAAATCTACCCACTGTTAAGCTTATTGAATATCCTATTGTGACATATTTTCGATAGATCCATCTCAGGTTGGAAGGGGCAGTTTCCAATCAAAAGTGGTTTGAGGTTATCTCGGAATTTACTTGCATGCAACCCAAGTCAAGTCCGAGTGACCAAATTTATTTCATTTAAAATGTGCTAAGGATTGGCTCTATTACAACCTAGAACCAACTCTTGCAACAACAGGTTGCACGGGCATCTGAGGTCGTAAGGGAGGATTGTTATGTGGGGCATTGGGAGGTAACTACAGTTGTTTCTGTTGGTACTGGGGTTGGAACTATTGTTGATACTGATTTGGTTGGTTATGATTTTGATAAATAAGCTATTGTTGAGGGCCTCTCCAATATGGGTTCCATTGCCCATTGTGATTTTTTTGTTGGGGTATAGGTAACCATGCATTAGGATCCTAATAAGGAGGTGGCATTTTATTTGGAGGGGGGGCATTCATCTGACTATATTGGAGCTGATTGTTCATATTATTCCAATAATTAAGTTCTGCAAGAGAGAATTGAGGGTTTGTACCTTGGCCTCGTGACTGCCATGGTCTCCTCTGTGTTATTAGATAGGTAGCCTCTGCTTCCTCATTAGTCACCTTCATTGATTCTTTTACACCTGGTAAGGAGGGAAATTTGTTAGTGGGATGATCTAATTCACAAACAAGACATACCTAGACACTATTCAGTGGGCACTCCCTTGGTGGATGTTTGTCTTTGAATTTCAAACAGAAAATGGACAATGCCCACTTTGATTCTACTTGTTTCTATTTGATCTACAAAGTATCAATTTGTGAAGCAAAAGAGTTAATCATTTCTGTTTTGAATCTTCTAACATATTACCTATTTCTTCTCTTGTTGCTCCTCCATTGGCTGATTTTTGTACCCTTGAAAAAGTAGCATCCCTGGTAGCTGACTTATTCCTTATGGATCCTCGAGAGGATCTCTTACAAAGATTTACAATGTCTTCATAAGATTCCTTAGATATATCTCCCTTGCCAAGCATATTCAACATATCTAAACAATCATCTCTAACTCCTTTCAGCAAAATAGTTTTCAGAATGTCCTTACTCACATACGGATGCCCAGACCTTTGTAGATTATATTGGAGTCGCTCCACAAAATCTTCAAGTGTCTCGTCCTCCTTCTGAGTCATCTTGAACAGTTCCTCTCATTTTTCCCTCGTTCAGCAGTAGTCTTGGTATTTGTTCTAAAAAAGCTGCCTCATTTGTCCCCATGTTGAAATATTCTCTCCTCCAAGGCTCATGAACCATCTTAACACGTTACCCTTTAATGTAGCTGGAAACAATTTAGGCTTTTACGCAGTAGTAGTGTAGTCATAGGTTCTACACAAAATATCAAATTCAAATAGAAACTCATCTCCATCCTCAGTAGATAATCCATGGAAATTTGGCAAGGTTGAGAGAGGTATGTTCTTCATAGGAGCCATCCCACGTGTGGGAATTTCAGAAATAGGAAACACTAGGGTAGAGATAGTATTTCCATCATTTCCCTGATTTTCATTGTTTATCAGTTCCTCATGGTGGAGTTCCTCTTTGTTATCTCCTTGATTATCCATATGTTCTCTTTCTCTCCACTCAATTTGGAAAGCATCCCACTCCTCTTTGGTGACAATCTACCCATTAATCTGGTAAATAACATCCTCTGGCCTCTCCCTGTTCCAAGCTACACTTTCTTGATCTTCAATATTCTCCAGTGTTGCGTGTTGATTTTTTGGTGACAATTATTCAGCTTCAGCCCCTATTGAAAACGATGTTTCTAAATGGGGCAGTCCTGATGACTGAGGAATATGTCTTCTTGGAGGATTTGAAGGGCGAAAGATAGATCCTGAAGAAGAATCTGCTCTGGCTATAATCTCATCAACAAAGCTTGGCCTTCCCAGTGCAGGGTTCCTTCCTCCACGTCCTCTGGTACCTGTAGGGTTAGTATTGTTTTGGATACGTTCTCTTGTTCCTCGATCCATGCAGACTAATCATTTCTAAGAAAAGAAAACTAATGTGCTTACAAGAATATCTAATTATCTTCCCCGGCAATGACACCAAAATGTTGGGCACTTTAACTATCTAAATAAATAGATAATTAAGGTGTTCAATATAAATTGTCAAACCCAAGGAAGTTTTGTTATTGCAAGATAATTGTGCACAGTCTACACTAGATTGATGAAAGAAAACATTAATCAAGTTGCATTATTGAAAGAAATAGAGTTTTGGAAAACTGAACACTAGCACAAGTTGTTGACACAGTTGGAGTTCTAATCTACTATTGCAGGATTGGAATCACACTTGCATAATTGAAATCTAGATTGATGAGTGTATAAGAATCTTGGATTATCTATTTCATTCTAATTTTCTATTTTATTCTTGCAGAAGGGAATTATGTGCTAATTGAAGAAAAGAAATATATTTTAATTGCATGAAGTAAATTCACACTTCTAATTACTTTTTGTTGAAAGAAAAGTTTTATCTAGTACAAAAAGACAATTCTCCAGCAGTATACAACACTTGAATTCTGATTCTCATGAGACACACTGATGCACATTTGATGGGAAGGGACTGAACTGTAACAACAATTGTATTATAAGAATGCTAAACAGGTTATTCACACAAATTAAAGTAGCTAATCTAAACTCAAAATAGAGGGGAGTCTGTGAGGAAGGTGGGCCCTTTCCTTCTCACTGAATCCACTCAAAAATATTACAGTAGGTTGGATAAACTCAAGTCGCTTTCTTTATTAAAATCGCCAAAAATGTTAAATTACAAGTTGCTTCACTTTCCTTCACAATTGCACAACTAATCTTTGGTATCAATGATTACAAAAGATCTGCTATTTAAAGACAGAGTCATTTAGTTCAAAATGGACTCAGAACAACCTTGAGAATCCCAGATTCTCAAGTTGTTAGTAAGATACAAGAGATCTGTCATATTCACCAAATCTAGAGAAAGAATCAATGTGAGCCAAAACGTGTAATAACAGAGGATCATTCTTTAGGATTCGACTTTCAGGATTGGTGGCCATCTGTTGCAGTGAGTGTAACAGCTTTTAGGATTGGTGCGCATCTGTTGCATTCAGTGTAACAACTTCCAGGATCAGTGGACATCTATTGCAGCAAGTGTGACAACTTCTAGGAAAGGTGCGTAGTTGATGTAGTCGTGTAACAACATGCAAGATTAGCGCACATCTGTAACAATTGGTGTAACAACAACGATCTTTCTTTAAGTCTTGGTTGTTCTACACATTTTGATCATTAGTTGCACATTTATGGGTAAAATATAAGAAATACTACCAATCAAACATGTTAAGTAAATAAGAATATCAAAACAAGATTAATGACTCATACCTTGGGAAAAAGGGTCTTCGCAGCATTAAAGTAGGCCTTTAGCATAGAAATTATAAGGTTGAAAGAGTAAAAGATATAGTGAAAAGGGGACATTTCTAGGTCCTAACACTTCCTTCAAATTTCCCCCCCATCTAGATAGATGAGTACCTCTTTTTTAATTTAATGAGCTCAAGGAGGGTAACACATGCTCGATATAAATCACCTCCAGTAAGTCCCTCTTCCTATGTTTAACAAATTGGAAGAAGTAAGGGTTCAGTCCCATATGGGCCCTTCAATGTATGATTTTTTAATGAGTTTAGAGAAGGTAAACTCGGTGATTTTTCATGTTTCGAGAGTCTGAAAAGAACTTAAAGATGACTCCAGGGTTGTCCTTTTACATAATGTTAGTTTCGCGAGGCTGAAAAAGAGAGAAATTATCACTTGAAATACGCCCTTTAAAACCTTTTAACGAGTGGGAAAGGAAGCAAGATCGCTCGATAACCTTTTCATGTTTAGAGAGTCTGAAAAAGAGGTAAAATTTTACTCGGTTACGTTCTCATGTTTTTTTGAGCGTGAGAAGGAACTAAGACCATGCTCATAATTGGTTTCATTTTTACACAAGCTTGAAACAAAATTAAACTATGCTTGTAAAATCCCAATTTAAATTCAAAAGGTAGGGATACCCATGGATGGTTGGTACTCTTCCCATAGCTTGAAAAGCTAGTGTCTTAACTCTAGAATGATAATCAAAGGCTGGAGAAATGCCCCCCCAAGCTTCAATTCATTCACCGGCTTTGAGGTTGTCACCAATTTCTGTACTAGATGGAGAAAAAGGATACAGGTGGATGAAATGAAGGTTCAAATACGAGACCTAATGAAAGACTTGACTGGACATATACAAGATCTAAAGAAAGACTCAACTTGACGAGAGAGGTGACTGTTTCATTTTTTAACGAGCTTGACACGGGAAAATAACTATTCTCAAGGCTCCGGGTTCAGTCCCCATATTTCTGTTACATTTTTTAACGAGCTTGCTACAGAGAGAAAAACTATGCTCATGGCTTCTGTTTCATTTTTTAACGAGCTTGCCACAGAGAAGCAAAACTATGCTTGTAGCTTCTATTTCATTTTTTAACGAGTTTTCCATGGAGAAGCGAAACTATGCTCATTGCCTTTGTTTCATTTTTTAACGAGCTTACAACAGAGAGGAAAAATATGCTTGTAGCCTCTGTTTCATTTTTTAACAAGCTTGCCACAGAGGAGAGAAACCATGTTCGTGACCTCTGTTTCATTTTTTAACGAGCTTGCCACAGAGGAGAGAAACTATGCTCATGATCTTTGTTTCATTTTTTAACAAGCTTGCCATAGAGAAGCAAAACCATGCTCATGAATTCACTTGATCATGGCTCCCAAGAGGAAAATTCTCTGGAAGGAATACATGTCAAGGGACAAACGTCAATCATGGATTCCAAGAGATACTCACTGAATGGAAGAAATGAACTTTGGAAGGAATACATGTCGACGACCTTGATAAGGGTAGGGACATATGGCTCTAAAATCCCTATCGAAGAGATGACCATGTCAACTACCGAATCTAAGTCAGGAGAGACTAATCTCATAGTGAGAGGCTCATCTTCATCAGTAGTTGAAGGCATGGGAGATAACGCCACATAATTGACCTATGGTGGGGCGATACCGTCTGCATATAAGAACCATTTATGGAGGTCATTGGGTTGGTAATCAAGTTAGGACCAACGCATGAAAGTTGATTAATAGCCACAATTATTCCATCGTGAGGGAAAGATATCACATGAAAAAAAGTGGACACAATAGCTTTCATGGAATAGACATAATCTCGCCCAAGGAGTAAATCAAAATCCAAGGGGTCCTAGACTACCATAACATCAATGAAGATAGTTTCCCCTCCCAAAGTTACAGGAAAATGAGGAAGGACTCCTAAAGGGTGATTGTTTCTTCTATTAAAATCTAACAGATTCTGTGTAACTGGTACAAGCTAAGGATAATCGAAAGCATGCCAAGAAATAGAGGATAAAATAGTAACGGATGCACCTTCATCTATCAGTGTCTGAGGAACGACCCAACCACAAACCTGTATTGTAATCTTGAAAGGAATGTGAGAGGGAAGATGAGGTCCATTTAGCGCACCCTAATAAAAACGGATGGCCTCATTAATTGGAGGGGATTTCACGGGAGAAGGAGGAATTCCCCCTAGCACGATAGATTCAGTATCAATGAGGAAAACATGAGAAGTATCGGGTTTACTCTCTAGAGGGAGAGTAGGATCGACCGATGATGGTATCACATCGACCACTCAGGTTTTATTCTCCAAGGGGAGAATGGGGTCGATAGATGGTGTAAATGGAGTGACCACTTGGGCACTCTTTGGATGAGAAGTGGGATTGACCGATGATGTAACCAGAGAAACCACTTTGGCACTCTTCAGAGGAGGAGTGGGATTGACCGATGATGTAACTGGAGCAACCACTTTGGCACTCCTCAAGGGAGGAGTGGCTTCGACCGATGATGTCACTGGATCGACCACTTTGGAACTCTTCGGATGAAGGGTCAGATTGACCAATGAAGGGATTGGATCAGTCACTTGGGTTTCACTTTTCAGATGAAAAGTGGGGCTGATCGATGATGGAACTAGATCAACTACTTTGGTTAGTGGTTCAACCAAGGATGAAACTAGATTGACCACCTGATCAATCGGACTGACTGGGGATGGAACTAGATTGACCAATCCATCAACTAATGATGGGTTGGGGGAAATCTTACGATAACAAGTTGGAAGTTGAGGCTTTTCCAAAAGAGAAGAAGCCTCATCCATACGAGGAAAAAAGTAAGAGTAATGATCACATTTGCATAACATGCAAGGAAACTTGACATTTGTCTTCTTCTTACCAACCTTAACGTCACTAGTTGACGGGGCGTCACCATCATGTCCAACAGGGGATGATGATGTGGAATACCACATTTCTAAGACTTTGGGAATACCAGGGAAATCCCTTAGAAAGTGGTCGCCTTACAAAGACTGCTAGGGAATTTGGGTTTCAGATTCTTTATTGTAGTCGTATCGACCTCATCAATGCTCCAAGTACTATTAACAGTACCTGGTTGCATGGATCCAACATCTGATGTAGTTGGAGGCTTGGTCCCTTTCTGGTTCTTCTTCTTCTTCTCTTTCTATTTCTTCTTCTTCTTATCAACCTGGCTACTTGCTTTAGAGATTTCACTAGGCAAAGAAGGATAAAGGGAAGGAGACCCGACAGATGAAGAAGGAGAAAGGGAAGGATACCTGACGGATGAAGAAGGAGAAAGGTCGACATGAGGTTGATGTGTGGGTGGTGTGCTTACATCTGAATCACTTGCTGCATTTGAGATTACCAAAGTGGAAAACAACCATACCGGTAACCCAATTGTGAGATTTGGAAGGCTCAAAGTAGCAATGTAAGGAGGACCAACGTTTCTATAAGAAGGAAAAACAAAAGGTTCCCCTGGAGCATGTGTTGCTCCATTGGTAGTTTCGGGAATTGACGCCATTAAACAAAGATCCAACCTAGATTCTGCTAGGGAAAATAAACAACACGCGCTAAAAATCTAGGAAGCAATCAAACAAACAAAACCTTCTCACAATAAATGCACTAGTTGGTGATGAAATCCAACGTCACGGGAACAATATAAGAAGGGGTTGAGATAGAGCAGGTGGAAAAGTTACATTGATGACCTACTTAACGGACTCACACCCTGGTGCAAGCTCCCACACATAATCATGGGTATACCCTCCAAGGATCCCGAGTGAGTTTGGCCAACATCAATTCCAGGTACCGTGAAGACTTGCCCCTCCACAGTCACCTTGTCTAAAGACCTTAAAGAGATAGGCTACTAAGGTTACCAACTACAACAATGATGCCTGGGGAAAGAGTTGACAATCCGATCCACATGCAAAGGTAGGGTATCTAGCCCGAAATCAACTCAAGAGGTTCCCACACATAATCGTGGGTATACCTTCAAGTGACCCCCAATAATACGTGCAATCTCTACACTAATACCAACAAAGTAGGGTGAGTAACTCTGTTGGCCCTAATGCGACCTCGTGATTGACCATTGTGTTAGAAGGGATTCTCGTGACAAAATGTAGAAAGTGGATTTCACCGCTCCCTAACTGAAGATTCTATGTTTGTTTATAGCTTTGGAAAGTTATCTTTCACACCTATTCAAAATCCCGACACCCTAAGCTAATGTAGGTTTGCTACCAGAAAATATAAAAATTTCTAATAAATTTTAGTTTAGCGCTTGATTTTGAAGGCTGTTATTTACTCGAGAGGAAAATGGCGTGGACTAAATGATGTTATGATCGACTCTAAACAATGCAAATAAATGAGAATGCAAATATTTCACTTCGATGAAATCTATATTACGAGAAGGAGAAAACGTTTACCATTCCCATATGCACAATGTCTTGAAATGCCAAAAACCATGCAATTTTGCTACTTCAAATGCAAGCTAGTTTCACTACCCAAAAGCAAGAATGAAACTATTTTCTTTGTTTGATTCTAATGTATAAAGAAAGGAAATAAAAATCCTTTTATGCTCCACAACTTTCAATCAAAAGAAAGAGTCATACGCAGATGCAAAAGACATGAAGCGACAAAGGTTTCAAACGAAGCATGCACTCAAAGCAATGAAAACTGAAAGAAAACAAGTAGAAACTTGTTCTAACAAGAACTCAATCAAGGATTCAAAAACTGAAAAACATTCAATGAGTACAAGAAAATGCAGAGAAGAATCCAAGAAAAGACAGGGAGAAAGAGAAAATACCCAAATTGTCCCAAAAAAACAAGCAGCTAGAAAGGGCAATTTCACATTCCTGAAAAAGTTTCAAGCTCCAATCAAGACAATAAGGGGTAATAAGCATCAAATCTCAAAAAAGAAGAATTGCTTGGAAAAAATGACCAAATGGAACAGTTCATAGATCTATGAATATCCTTACAATAACTTTCATACAATCAGATAAATGAGAAAGCAACAAATCGACTCCAAATCTCAAAGAAGAAGAGCAACTCAAAGCAAGGAAGAGAGATGTCAAAAATTCAAAAGAAACATCATAAATTCTTAGAAATCAAATGGTTGGAGGCTAATCCAAAGGCACACTGGGATAGTAACAGTCCCGAGCAAATAAATCAACAGAAACTACACTCAGAGATGGATTCCCAAAAGGTTTTTCAGCAGAAAAAGACCAACGCTCTGGTGTCAAGGGAACCAGAGCGTTGCAACACTCTGTGGGAGCCTACAATGGAGCTATATCACTCTATATGTAAAGGCAGGGGAGCGCTGGCCTCTGAGAAAAAGTGTAACTTTCCCAGAAATAAAAAAAACTCAAGAAAACTATGAAATTTAGTGTGTATGGGATGAATCCAAAAACCAACAACACATCTAAGAACTAGAAACATACAGTTGATACGATCTAAAGGTGAGAAAAGGCCAAAAACAAGACCAAATAAGGAAACCAAAACTGAAAGATTTGCTTCCCCAGCAGAGTCGCTAATTTCTGTTAAATGAAAATCCCCTTGCGGACAGGTGAATTCCCTCTTGGATCCTAGACCCCTATAACCAAGACAGAAAGGTGCTAATGTTGGACATTGGCATTCCTTCTAATGAAGATAAAATAGTCAAGGAAGAAGAAGAAAGGAGTATAAATACCTTTAATGAAGTTTGTCCTTGCTCGATCTAGGCTGATCTTCATCTCCAAGCTCCTTAGAAGGTTCTACAATCCAATGAACAACAACGACAAAACATGCTTCCTATTCTACCATGATTAGCTTCGAAATAGATTTATCAAAAGGAACAAGTTCATGAAACATACACAAACTTGAAGGAAACAGACCAAGCACATACATATTAATGAAAACAAAGCAAAGTGTTTACAACTGTAGATGCACATGTAACAGCCTCACCAAGCTCTCTTTGTCCAAACCCTTGCTCAAAAGTTCTACGATCAGAATGACTACACTTTCACTAATTATTCTCCCTTATGAGATCATAAGTTTGATGCCTTCAATGTCTCTCCCTTTCACCATGAGGAGGCCTCCTTATATATTATTTGAGAGGCCCAGCCACCTTAGAGATTCTTGGGATAGGTTGAGGATATTTCTCCATCAGTTGTGGATCCTCCCTAAGATCCAACCTTGATCTCAGATTTGAATCAAACTGACTTCAGAGATAAGGGGGATCTTTCCCTGATTTCCTCAACAGCACAACGCTCCCCTAGAATGGTGCACAAAGCATTGCAACACTCCCCCAAAGGAAGGCAAGGAGCACTAGCAGTCCCTGCTAGTGGGTAGGGGAGCACTGCCCTTCAAAAATGATTTTCAAGTGGTCTTTCTCAAGGCAAAATCTTTGTACTCTTCATCAAATGACATATATTTATTTTAACCAGTCTCTGAGGATGTCTCAAGTGTTCCTGTGATATCATTCGAGATACGACATAGGCAAAATGACAGTATTATATTTGTGCCACTTGCGACATTTGTGGCCAAAGTGAAACACTTGCGACACTTGTAATGACGACAGTAGATCATCATTGAAGTGAGTAATTTTGATGTGTAACACCAACTCTCCATCGTGCCCAATCATTCTTAAATTCCATTGTTAAGTAGTGCATGACCAACTCTAATGAAGGTTTTGTTGGCATCAAAAATCATTATTGTTTCTTTGCTTGATCAACTGAATTGTGTGGAACTTCATGATGTCACATCCAACCAACTTCTACAATTCTCAATCACCATTTAGCAACAATATTATGATGCACTATGGGACCATTTTTATCCACCACATTATCTTCAAAATTTAATGATATGTTGGCTCCAACTTCATCAAGTACAGGAGAAAATGGTCTAGCAGTTCAACGAACAATGCACCAAATTGTAGGTCATATCACTCTCTCCAAAGATGAATAGGTACTCATCCTTAAATTCATTTATATATTGTTTCCGCACCTTCAACATGAACTTGATATATTTTATACTCTCTCCAATAATGTATTTTGTTAATTTATGAAAGGTCGGAGTGCTGAAACAATTAAAAGAGGTCAGTGTGCCTAGGAGATGTAATTTTTTTTTATCATTATTAATAATAAAATACATCGTTGGCTGCTAGACGGACAAGGACTAGAGTTATAGGGGGCTATGATTCCACGAGAGAGGGGGCTTAAGGGGATATGTTTTTTTATCATATTTTATTTACCCATAATTGTTTTAATTGAGAGAAGTGGTTACATGAGCTTGTTCAGGAAGGCCATGTGGTTC
>SNQJ01S0053908.1:28919-38997 GCA_010110895.2 Picea sitchensis
CCAAGCACATATATATTAATGAAAACAAACCAAAGTGTTTACAACTGTAGCTGCACATGTAACAGCCTCACCAAGCTCTCTTTGTCCAAACCCTTGCTCAAAAGTTCCACGATCAGAATGACTACACTTTCACTGATTATTCTCCCTTATGAGATCATAAGTTTGATGCCTTCAATGTCTCTCCCTTTCACCACGAGGAGGCCTCCTTATATATTATTTGAGAGGCCCAACCACCTTAGAGATTCTTGGGATAGGTTGAGGATATTTCTCCATCAGTTGTGGATCCTCCCTAAGATCCAACCTTGATCTCAGATTTGAATCAAACTGACTTCAGAGATAAGGGGGATCTTTCCCTGATTTCCTCAACAACACAATGCTCCCCTAGAATGGTGCATAGAGCATTGCAACACTCCCCGAAAGGAAGGAAAGGAGCACTAGCGCTCCCTGCTAGTGGGTAGGGGAGCGTTGCCCTTCAAAAATTATTTTCAAGTGGTATTTCTCAAGGCAAAAGCTTTGTACTCTTCGTCAAATGAAATATATTTATTTTAACCAATCTCTGAGGATGTCTCAAGTGTTCATGTGATATCATTTAAGATACGACATAGGCAAAATGACAATATGGTATTTGTGCCACTTGCGACACTTGTGATGTTTCTGACAATTGTGGCCAAAGTGCAACACTTGCGACAGTTGTAATGACTACAGTAGATCATCATTGAAGTGAGTAATTTTGATGTGTAACACCAACTCTCCATCTTGCCCAATCATTCTTAGATTCCATTGTTAAGTAGTGCATGACCAACTCTAATGAAGGTTTTGTTGGCATCAAAAATCATTATTGTTTCTTTGCTTGATCAACTGAATTGTGTGGAACTTAATGATGTCACATCCAACCAACTTATACAATTCCCAATCACCATTTAGCAACAATCTTATGATGCACTATGGGACCATTTTTATCCACCACATTATCTCCAAAATTTAATGATATGTTGGCTCCAACTTCATCAAGTACGGGAGAAAATGGTCTAGCAGTTCAACGAACAATGTACCAAATTATAGGTCATATCACTCTCTCCAAAGATGAATAAGCACTCATCCTTAAATTCATTTATATATTGTTTCCGCACCTTCAACATGAACTTGATATATTTTATACCAATGCCTTGCCTCAAGCCTTCCATCGAGCTTTAGTAGCCAAGAAGAAGCTTGTCCCAAATGCCTCATTGCGTCGACATCTCTCCACTCTCATTGGTCCCCACACAACAATGTGCATAGTCCCCCTAGTCTCCTTCACCCTCCTATCCCAACAAACATTGTAGTTATTTTAGAACCCCCACACATTCACTTGAACATTGTCTTGTTTTCCAGGCCAACACTCTACAAAGAATTATTTATTGAACACCAAGATACTCAATGTTTTGAACTATGCATTCCAACCTGGTGATCTCTATTGAGAACCCCATGACAGTGGACCCTGGCTTGATTCTTATGTCTCAAACCAATACACCAGTATCCCATGATTATATTTTCACTCACAACTACCAACTCAATAATCAATTATCTCTCTTAATTATCAACACTAGTAGCTAGAATAATTTGGTCTCTTCCACGTTAGTGTTTTCCTTGCAATTTTCCACTACTAATCACCCCCAACGTTATCATCTCGGTTGGGTGAAGGATGCATCAAACCTCTTGCTAATTTCTCAATGTCGCGCCATCATATTTTCCATTGGATGTCACGCCATTGGATTGTTTTGATCTCCTTCTTGAATGCCTATACCACTTTCATCAAGGTTGTAATAAACATAAAATATAAATATGATAATAATAATAATAAATAACACTGATTAAGCTAACAAAATGTCAAGGGGTACACACCCATTCACATCGTCACCGGTCAATGCATATAAGTATACTGACATGAGATTCATGATAAGAAATAATCTGTTCATTCCATCTAATATTAGAGCTAAATTCTTAGCCAATTTCATAGATTAAATCCATACTCAACTAATAAAATTAAAGAGTTGATACACAACCTTAAATCATTTTTTTCCATACAAGTTTGCATCACACAGTTTGTACAATTACTTGCTCCATACAACAACATTGTTTCTTATCACAATTCAATTCTTTCATACAAATAGTTGAACAAACCACTCTTTAGTACAATTGCTTCCAATCACTCTTCCGTACAACCACTCAACCAATATAACTCGTACACAATGTATTGCAGTACTCATCCCTATAAAGTACAACCATCATAATACCATCCCTAATTCCTACACATTTCTGTACAAGCATCCTTTCCATATGTTTATCATTTCCATATCAACTACCAATGCGAGTCACATATAGTCCACGATACCATCATCTCCATACTCTATCCATTGTCATTGCTACCAATTCCCATGTCATCCCCATCTGTACACCTACATTTATCAGATGTGATATTTTTTCTTGCAAATTAGAAAATTTCATAGTCGTACGCCCCTTTCCTTAAGTCATACCCTTAAATTTTTTAAAACCTTGTAATTTTATATAGTAAGGTTGGCTTGGGTTATAAAGTCAAGTGATTTAAAATAACAAATTAAAAACTTTAATTTTTTATATGAAAACCAAATATAATTAAATTAAAACTTTATATACATTATATATAAAATAAAATTACCTTAAACTGGGCCCTGCAAGTGCAATGACAAATCACGTAGTGATGTTAATCATTATGAAGTTGAATCCAATAATATGCCACAAATTATGGATAGGACTATGAAGTTTCAAAAAGAATTAGGGGAAAAAATCAACAAATTAATAAAATAAGGACATAATTGACAACTTAATCAAAGATTCCAAAAGGAGATGGCAAGGCTCAATAAGAGGTATCGACAACATGAACAAAGTATCGAGGATAACTAATGAACATAGAGAAGGGATTGATAGGCAATCTAAAAGATAGGATGATTGGAGAATTCTTATCGATAAGACTATGTTTGTAGTTTTGAAACGTCCAACGTTTCGAGTGGACACTTCACCCATCATCACAGACACAAACAACTTGTATGTTGGCAATGAGTGACAAGATGTGAATAAATAGAGAGGAGGGGAGGTAAGCGACAAACTGTGGAAAATTACATTATCGGAAGATAGGATGAGTCAATGATTGTAATAGCCCAGTTTTAAGTCCCCATATTAAATAATGTATTTTGTTAATTTATGAAAGGTCGGAGTGCCAAAACAATTAAAAGAGGTCAGTGTGCCTAGGAGATGTAATTTTGTTTTATCATTATTAATAATAAAATACATCATTGGCTGCTAGACGGAAAAGGACTAGAGTTATAGGGGGCTATGATTCCACGAGAGAGGGGGCTTAAGGGGATATGTTTTTTTATCATATTTTATTTACCCATAATTGTTTTAATTGAGAGAAGTGGTTACATGAGCTTGTTCAGGAAGGCCATGTGGTTCTTGATTTCCAAGTAAATATATAAACCCATCTTTGGGATGTTTGGTGGTTCACTCATGGTTCATTATTCATTGTTCATTGTTCACACCTTTTATTTTGTTCTCTCTCTCCATTCACTCTTTCACCCACTCCTCATTCACCATTCATTTTGATCTTGGCTTGGAAAATAAAAACCAATTGTTGGAGAGGAGACATTGTTTTTTTTGCTGTAATGAATTCTGATGTATTCCATCCATGAATTAATGTCTGCATGTCAGATATGCATTGACATGTGTTAATTTTTTCTCACAGCTGTGAATCTTGAGAGTCCCAACATGGATATTCTTGACCAGATGCGTTGGAGCCCTGGAAGGAGGTGGACAACCTGAGGGACTGCGCGGCAGAAAAGGTGATCCAAATTATTTTTGGAACAAAATGAAAGTAGAGATATTACAATGAAATACACATAAATATTGCCAGAAAAAAAGAAATACAACAATACATGATTTCTATTAATGAAATAAATGTACAAACACTGTAAAAATACAGAGTGCAAGACTTGCTAGAATGGTGGTAGCTTTATCTCTGAGAAGAGATGTGATGGCTATGCTCATTCAAAAGAAGATGATTACAATGAGGCTCTGAAGGCCTTTTTACAATAAGCATGAATGCCAAAACCCTAGACATCCAAAAACCTAACCCTAGGAGATGAAGCGCCAAAAGTCATGTGAGCCTCGTTGGGGTAAGTTAGTACATCAACTTACTCAGGTCGTAACTTTTGCATACGATATCTGTTTTAGGCGCGTGATAGCCCATTGGAAAGGTATTTTCGAGAAATACACAATATTCTATCAAATAATGATTACATCAAAAAATATTCTATGCCAAGCCCAAAAAATGTTTCTTAGGGCCTCAAAATGGCCCCAAAAGTACATAAAGATGTACTGAGATGAAAACTGCCAAAATAGGCTAGTTGGACTAGATGGGTGGCCACCAATATCCACCTAGATGTTGTGTAGGGCTTCAAGACAGCCTCAAAAGTGAAGAACCAATAATTACCAAGAAGTGTCCCCATTACAGAGAAACGTGATGAACTGAAAACTGTCAAGATGAGCTAGTTGGAATTTGGAACAGGTGGGTGGCCACAAATATACACCTGGATCAATCCTTCCCCCTTAAGAAGCAATGGTATCCATTGCGTTGAGTGCTCGGGGAAGAGGGGAAAGCGTTTGTTGAATCTAAATCTTGGTGATTTGCGTGCCTTGCTGGAGAAGTTACGCTTGACGAGGCTTGACGAGGAGTTGTGTAGGCACCATCGTAGGTGAATAAACAATATCTTCTTTCTCTTCTGCAATATGTTTTTTTATTTATAGAAGTTGTTAAGTCTATAGTGGTTGCAGTGGCCTTTTGTGCATCCTTTGAATAGATTGTGAAGAGGCTAAATTTTGCAGTATGAGAGATTACCTTGCGACATTTTTTTGGTGGAACAATAGGCGAAACTACGTCTGGTATATTGTAGATCTGACCACCCAGAGTAATAATGACACTACGAGGTCAAGACTCATAAACAACATGATGTTTCCACATATATGGTTGGCCCAATACAACATCACAGACATCAAGAGGAGCAACATCAAATACTCCCTCATTCTTGAAGGGATGGATGTCATAGGATAGGCGACATTGTTGGCTGACACAAAGATCTCGTCCCTGGAGAAGTCGTCCGATGTTGTATGGATGAGAGTGTGGTGTTGTCAACAACCCCAAATATTTCACGAACTCAACTAAGATGAGGTTCTTTTGGCTTCCGCTATCAGCAATGAGATGCAATGGGGTCCCCTTCACCCACATCTATGAATCGAAGAGGTGCTCCCCCTCTTCAGGATCTGTTGGTTGAATTGTTGCGGCCGCGACAATAGCAGTGGGGTCTATGTCAATGATCTGTCCTTTTTCATTATTTTTCTATATCAGATTATGAATCAGGATTTGGCTCCTTGTCTTTGATATCGACTACCAATGATTGTTTTGAGCGACATTCATCGATGTTGTGCCAGGGGATTTTGTGGAAGTTGCACTTCCCAGTGTCATTCTTCGTATTTCCCTTACCCTTATTTTCATGTGTCTTGGATTGGTTTTCAGGAGGCTATTGGTTAGGGTCGTATTTATTATGATTTGGTTGTTGTGGATTTACAGACCCGAACTTCGGTTTGTTCTGTTCCCCAAATTTCTGCTCGATTTTGACAACATATTGATAGGCAACTCTCAATGATGAGATGTTTAGGAAATCCATTTCGGTTTGGATGTACCTATGCAGAGACCCATGGTATTTCAAAACCATATGTCGCTCACAGTCTTTGATACCCAACTTGGTACACAAGGTATGGAAATTATTTGTGAACTCTGGCACTGTTTGGCCTTTCTCTTGTCACAGTCTGGTCCATCTCATGTATTGGTCTTCATAGTTATCAACATGGTAATATTGTTCCTTGATCGCAGTGAAAAAAGATCCCAAGTGGGTTGGGCCCCATATATTCCAGATTCTTTTGTGGAACTTTTCTCCCAGTAAGTTTCCCACCAATGTTTGACATGGGGGAGAGCCTTGAGGAGTGTGAAGGTAATATTTTCTGTGTTGAAAAAATTGTGAACAAAGAAATAACCTTCTAGCAGATTTAACCGTTTTTCTAGGGCATTTGCATCTATCTGACCTTCAAATATGAGAATATAAAAATTAACTTGTACCTTGAAGGGAGACGTTCCTCCAAAGTGGTCGCTTGATGAAGATGCACCTGTTGCTATCGGAAGGCGTTGAAGGATGTGGGAAAAATTCTCCATCATTTCATCCCTCTGTCGTGCGAGAGCTTGCTCAAGCAACAAGTTAATATAATCTTCTTCTTCGTCATTTTTCTTTTCTTTTTCCATGGAGGGTTTCTTGGGCATGTGAGAGAGATTGTCCTCAAGAGAGACAAGCTTGAGACCCAACTTGCTATACTCAGACCTCGTCGGGGACATGCACTGAAAAATGATCAAGAGCAGTCTGCTCTAATACCACTAATCCGGATTATTTTTGGAACGAAATGAAAGCAGAGATATTATAATGAAATATACATAAATATTTCAAGAAACAAAGAAATACAACAATACATGATTTTTGTTAATGAAATAAATGTACAAAGACTGTAAAAATACAAAGTGCAAGACTCGCTAGAATGGCGGAAAATTTATCTCTGAGAAGAGATGTGATGGCTATGCTCATTCACAAGAAGATGATTACAATGAGGATTTGAAGGCCTTTTTATAATAAACATGAATTCCACAACCCTAGACATCCAAAAACCTAACCCTAGGAGATGAAGTGTCAAAAGTCATGTGGGCCCCATTGGGGTAAGTTAGTACATCAACTTTCTGTGGTCGTAACTTTTGCATACGATCTTCGTTTTAGGCGTGCGATAGCCCATTGGAAATGTATTTTAGATAACTACACATTATTTCACCAAACTTTGACTTTGTCAATAGTTTGACTGTGGCAAGCCCAAACAATGTTGTTTAGGGCCTCAAAATGACCTTGAAAGTACAAAAAGATGTACTTGAGATGAAAAATTCCAAAATATGCCAATTGGACTAGATGGGCGGCCACCAATACCCACCTGGATGATGTGTAGGCATTCAAGACAACCTCATAAATGTATAACCCATAATTACAAATAAGTGTCCCCATTACAGAGAAATGTGTTGAACTGAAAATTGTCAAGATGACTCAGTTGGAATTTGGAACAGGTGGGTGCCCACCAATATCCACCTGCATCAAAGAGGAATCCATTCTCTTGGGTTGTGTAGGTTATATAGGAGAGAGCTGGTGTACTTTGGATTATTGTGTGTGTTGAGAATCTTGTGAGAGATTGAGTGTTGACTCGTTTAGGAAGTTGAGTGACACCCTAGGACCGTCCTTGTGGATTCACAACCTTGGCTTGGGGGTGACATTGTTGTTGAGACTTGGAACATCAATGTATATGGTTGAGTGGAACGTCCTTGGTCTGCAGCCAGTTGGTGATTCATTTTGTTAAATATAAGTTCTCTTTGACATGATTTCATTTACCTATATATTTATTTCCACTGTGTATTAATTATTATCTTTGAGATTCATGTTTATAATGTGCATGCTTGCTGGTTATTGTCGTGTATGGAATTATATTGATTTATTTTATGTTGTAGCATGAATCTTGATCTCTGCATGTGAATATTTCATGCCTCTTTGTTAATTAAAAATTTATCAAAATTCAAATATTAGAGCTTCTGGTTCAACACTAGACTGGTATGGGCCAAAACTTTTGCGAATTTGTCAAATTCGTTGTTGCATATTTGTCTGTTACAAATTTTGGGGGAAATAGAGAAGAACATAAGTGAAACCCCCAAATCATGAGAATATTTCTAGTTTCAGTGTTCAGAGTAGTCAAAGAAGTGATTTATGGCATCGATCTGCAGTTGCAAAGTCAAATTTGGCCTTGGAATCTAAATTCCTACATGTTTCAAAGCGATTGTGTAGTTTTGTAGATCAACGATCCATATTATTTTGACCGTGAGGATCCACAGTCAAGATTTAATCATAGAGGTCTGAGAAAGGAATTCCCAACAGGCCTTCTGGAAGGAAGTGTCGGAAGGACTTCAGAGTTGGGTGTGAGGTTCATTCTGAAGGAAGGAGTCCGATGTCAGGAGCCCAAAACAACAAGAGTTGTTAGATCATTTAGATCCTTTTTTTGTCGTAGATCTCTTAGAAGGATGGATTCGAAAGGTCTAAATTCAGAGCCCATATGATGAGGAAAAATAAATTTGAGCTAGTAAGTTACACCATCTGCTTTGGGTGGATGATGTCTCTCAAGCCAAAAGAGCTTAGCTACAATCCTAGTGGCACTAACTAAAAACTAGGGATATGAACACTAAGGCCTTCTTTAAATCCTTAGCCAACAAGGAGGTCATAAAGAACATATATGCCTTAAAATTTGTGTTGGTTCAAGTAACTGATAAGGAGGTGATTGAGAAAGAATAAGAATTCATTGTATTGGACACACCTACCACACTTAGAGGGGGGCGGGGGGTGAATGAGTGTGGGGATATTTTTCCTAAAACTTCCCTCTTACACAAAAACTCTTCAATTAACATTCTACTCATTGTTGTCATTTATAATCAGTTAGATGTGAATACATATCAACAACATATATCAGCAACATATCGTCAACAAATCATCTCCACAAGGAACACAAAGAACACAAGATGTATGTACAATTTTTCTTTTTATTATGGACTTCAATCCGGGGTTTTTTCAGCAACAACTGAATAGAGTACAACTCTACAAGAGCACCAGCTCTATATGCAAGACTCAACTTACATTCTCAACACCAACTAAGATGAGGCAACAATCCTCAACATATATCAATCTATCAACATAAACAAGTGCATCAACCATGCACCAACCTATGCCAAACAACCTGTAATCAACCTATACCATAAACAAGTACATCCAACCATGTACCAAGTATATACCAATAATGTGTCAAATAATCATCAATAATGACTCATCAATATGTACCAACATCATCAACTATACACTTCATGTATGTGCCAACTCATCAACTGCTTGTCTCAACCATGAATAGTTTTGGATTAGTCAACAACCCCAACTTGAAATATTCATAACTTTGTACCTGTAATAAATGAAGATATGAAACTAATACACAATGTTCTTCAATGTGTTTTATGAAATTCCTCCAGGTCTCACTACTTGGAAACTCTCATAAAAAGAGTTATAGCAAAAATGACATACCTTATTGAATTCTAGCTTATTCTAGAGAGAGACCTTATAGAGTGTGCCCCACATGAAATATTTGTTGAATAGATCTAACACTGTTACCCAACATACTATAGACTGTAATATAACTAACACAATTTGTCTCATTGAATTTGGATCTGTTATGACGTTTTTACCCGAAACACCTGGTTTAGACTAGTTTCGGGACTATCCACAAACCCTATTTTCCACGGAGTGTATCTCCAAAACTACAATGACCCACAAGATGAATTTTTTAAAACATATACTTGGATATGTTTCCTCAATGGAATATCAATCCCATGGTCTGAATCATTTTAGAAAAAAATTTATAGCGAAAATGGTGAGATGACCTGTAAATAACATACCTTAGAAAGCATCATGAAAAGAATTTATCCTCCCTTCAATTCCGACCCTCTTTTCTTCACCTTCCTTCTGAAATTCGGCTTATATATCCTTTTTTACCTTAGTCACCTATATATATTCAATATGCTCAAGTTTTTCACACCAAAAATGCTCAAGAAGCTCTCACAAGAAGCTCTCCATCAATACTCCAAAAGATATTCTCACAAGAAGCTCTCCATTGATCCGCAAAAATGATGACCTACAAGAGACCATTGCTATCTTATTTATACTTTCATCCTCTAGGTCAATTAACCCATTTTTAGGTCGCTTAACCCTTTTCTAGGTCACTTAACCTATGTTCCTTATTTTAGGGTTAACCACTTTCCATAAATAGAAAGTTTTCCAATACTTTATCATTTAAATATTCCTTCTTGATTTTGTCACCTTACTTTATCATTTCTTGATTTTGT
>SNQJ01S0053908.1:40446-76488 GCA_010110895.2 Picea sitchensis
CACCTGTCCGCAAGGGGATTTTCATTTAACAGAAATTAGCGACTCCACTGGGGATGCAAAGCTTTCAGTTTTGGTTTCCTTCTTTGGTATTGTTTTTGGCCTTTGCTCACCTTTAGATCCTATTAATTGTATGTTTCTGGTTCTTAGATGTGTTGTTGGTTTTTGGATTCATCCCATACACACTGAATTTCATAGTTTTCTTGAGTTTTTTTTTTTTATTTCTGGGAAAGTTCCACTTTTTCTCAGAGGCTAGCGCTCCCCTGCCTTTACATCTAGAGTGCTATAGCTCCATTGTAGGCTCCCACAGAGTGTTGCAACACTTTGGTTCCCTTGACACCAGAGCGTTGGTCTTTTTCTGCTGAAAAACCTTTTGGGAATCCATCTCTGAGTGTAGTTTCTGTTGATTTATTTGCTCAGGACTGTTACTATCCCAGTGTGTCTTTGGTTTAGCCTCCAATCATTTGATTTCTAAGAATTTATGATGTTTCTTTTGAATTTTTTACATCTCTCTTCCTTGCTTTGAGTCGCTCTTCTTCTTTGAGATTTGGAGTCGATTTGTTGCTTTCTCATTTATCTGATTGTATGAAATTTATTGTAAGGATATTCAGAGATCTATGAGTTGTTCCATTTGGTCATTTTTTCCAAGAAATTATTCTTGTTTGAGATTTAATGCTTATTACCCCTTATTGTCTTGATTGGAGCTTGAAACTTTATCAGGAATGTGAAATTGCCCTTTCTAGCTGCTTGTTTTTTTGGGACAATTTGGGTATTTTCTCTTTCTCCCTGTCTTTGGGTATTTTCTCTTTCTCTTGTACTCATTGAATGTTTTTCATTTTTTGAATCCTTGATTGAGTTCTTGTTAGAACAAGTTTCTACTTGTTTTCTTTTAGTTTTAATTGCTTTGAGTGCATGCTTTGTTTGAAACCTTTGTCGCTTCGTGTCTTTTGCATCTGCATATGACTCTTTCTTCTGATTGAAAGTTGTGGAGCATAAAAGGATTTGTATTTACTTTCTTTATACATTAGAATCAAACAAGGAAAATAGTTTCATTCTTGCTTTTGGGTAGTGAAACTAGCTTGCATTTGAAGTAGCAAAATTGCATGGTTTTTGGCATTTCAAGACATTGTGCATATGGGAATGATAAACGTTTTCTCCTTCTCGTAATATAGATTTCATCGAAGTGAAATATTTGCATTCTCATTTCTTTGCATTGTTTAGAGTCGATCAGAACATCATTTAGTCCATGCCATTTTCCTCTCGAGTAAATAACAACCTTCAAAATCAAGCGCTAAACTAAAATTTATTATAAATTTTTATATTTTCTGGTAGCAAACCTACATTAGCTTAGGGTGTCGGGCTTTTGAATAGGTGTGAAAGATAACTTTCCAAAGCTATAAACAAACATAGAATCTTCAGTTAGGGAGCGGTGAAATCCACTTGCTACATTTTGTCCCGAGAATCCCTTTTAACACAATGGTCAATCACAAGGTCACATTAGGGCCAACAGAGTTACTCACCCTACTTTGTTGGTCTTAGTGTTGAGATTGCACGTATTATTGGGGGTCACTTGAGGGTATACCCACAATTATGTGTGGGAGCCTCTCGAGTTGATTTCTTGCTAGATACCCTGCCTTTGCATGTGGATCGGACTGTCAATTGTTTCCCTAGGAATCATTGTTGTAGTTGGTAACCTTAGTAGCCTATCTCTTTAGGGTCTTTAGACGAGGTGACTGTGGAGGGGCAAGTCTTCACGGTACCTGGAATTGATGTCGGCCAAACTCACTCGGGATCCTTGGAGGGTATACCCACGATTATGTGTGGGAGCTTGCACTAGGGTGTGAGTCCGTTAAGCAGGTCATAAACGTAACTTTTCCACTTTCTCTATCTCAGCCCCTTCTTACATTGTTCCCGCGATGTTGGATTTCATCACCAACTAGTGCGTTCATTGTGAGAAGGTTTTGCTTGTTTGATTGCTTCCTAGATTTTTAGTGTGTGTTGTTTATTTTCCCTAGCAGAATCTAGGTTGGATCTTTGTTTAATGGCGTCAATTCCCGAAACTACCAATGGAGCAACCCCTGCTCTGGGGGAACCTTTTGTTTTTCCTTCTTATAGAAACGTTGGTCCTCCTTACATTGCTACTTTGAGCCTTCCAAATCTCACAATTGGGTTACTGGTATGGTTGTTTTCCACTCTAATAATCTCAAATGCAGCAAGTGCTTCAGATGTAAGCACACCACCCACACATCAACCTCATGTTGACCTTTCTCCTTCTTCATCCGTCAGGTATCCTTCCATTTCTCCTTCTTCATCCATCGGGTCTCCCTCCCTTTATCCATCTTTTCCTAGTGAAATCTCTAAAGCGAGTAGCCAGGTTGATAAGAAGAAGAAGAAACAGAAAGAGAAGAAGAAGAAGAACCAGAAAGGGACCAAGCCTCCAACTACATCAGATGTTGGATCCATGCAACCAGGTACTGTTAATAGTCCTTGGTGCATTGATGAGGTCGATACGACTACAATAAAGAATCTGAAACCCAAATTCCCTAGTAGTCTTTGTAAGGTGACCACTTTCAAAGGGATTTCCCTGGTATTCCCAAAGTCTTGGAAATGTGGTATTCCACGTCATCGTCCCTTGTTGGACATGATGGTGACGCCCCATCAACTAGTGATGTTAAGGTTGGTAAGAAGAAGACAAATGTCAAGTTTCCTTGCAAGTTATGTAAAGGTGATCATTACTCTTACTTTTGTCCTCGTATGGATGAGGCTTCTTCTCTTTTGGAAAAGCTTCAACTTCCAACTGGTTATCGTAAGATTTCCCCCAACCCATCATTAGTTGATGGACTGGTCAATCCAGTTCCATCCCCAGTCATTCCGGTTGATCAGGTGGTCAATCTAGTTTCATCCTTGGTTGAACCACTAACCAAAGTAGTTGATCTAGTTCCATCATCGATCAGCCCCACTTTTCATCTGAAAAGTGAAACCCAAGTGAATGATCCAATCCCTTCATTGGTCAATCTGACCCTTCATTTGAAGAGTTCCAAAGTGGTCGATCCGGTGACATCATCGGTCGATCCCACTCCTCCCTTGAGGAGTGCCAAAGTGGTTGCTCCAGTTACATCATTGGTCAATCCCACTCCTCCTCTGAAGAGTTCCAAAGTGGTTTCTCTGGTTACATCATCGGTCAATCCCACTCCTCATCCGAAGAGTGCCCAAGTGGTCGCTCCATTTACACCATATGTCGACCCCATTCTCCCCTTGGAGAATAAAACCTGAGTGGTTGATGTGATACCATCATTGGTCAATCCTACTCTCCCTCTAGAGAGTAAACCCGATGCTTCCCATGTTTTCCTCGTTGATACTGAATCTACCGTGCTGGGGGGCACTCCTCCTTCTCCTGCGAAATCCCCTCCAAGTAATGAGGCCATCCTTTTTTATTAGGGTGCGCTAAATGGACCTCATCTTCCCTCTCACATTCCTTTCAAGATTACAGTACAGGTTTGTGGTTGGGTCGTTCCTCAGACATTGATAGATGAAGGTGCGTCTGTTACTATTTTATCCTCTATTGCTTGGCATGCTTTCAATTATCCTTAGCTTGTACCAGTTACACATAATCTGTTAGATTTTAATAGAAGAAACAGTCACCCTTTAGGAGTCCTTCCTCAGTTTCCTGTAACTTTGGGAGGGAAAACTGTCTTCATTGATGTTATGGTAGTCTAGGACCCATTGGATTTCGATTTACTCCTTGGGCGAGATTATGTCTATTCCATGAAAGCTATTGCACATAATTCCCTTCTGCAAGAATAAAATAGAAAATTAGAATGAAATGGATAATACAAGACTCTTATACACTCATCAATCTAGATTTCAATTATGCAAGTGTGATTCCAATCCTGCAACAGTAGATTAGAACTCCAACTGTGTCAACAACTTGTGCTAGTGTTCAATTTTCCAAAATTCTATTTCTTTCAATAATGAAACTTGATTAATGTTTTCTTTCATCAATCTAGCGTAGACTGTGCACAATTATCTTGCAATAACAAAACTTCCCTGGGTTTGACAATTTATATTGAACACTTTAATTATCTATTTATTTAGACAATTAAAGTGCCCAACATTTTGGCGTCATTGCCAGGGAAGATAATTAGATATTCTTGTAAGCACATTAGTTTTCTTTTCTTAGGAATGATTAGTCTACATGAATCGAGGAACAAGAGAACGTATCCAAAAAAATACTAACCCTACAGGTACCAGAGGATGTGGAGGAAGGAACCCTACACTGGGAAGGCCAACCTTTGTTGATGAGATTATAGCCAGAGCAGATTCTTCTTCAGGATCTATCTTTCACCCTTCAAATCCTCCAAGAAGACATATTCCTCAGTCATCAGGACTGACCCATTTAGAAACATTGTTTTCAATAGGGGCTGAAGCTGAAGAATTGTCACCAAAAAATCAACACGCAACACTGGAGAATATTGAAGATCAAGAAAGTGTAGCTTGGAATAGGGAGAGGCCAGAAGACGCTATTTACCAGATTAACGGGTAGATTGTCACCAAAGAGGAGTGGGACTCTTTCTGAATTGAGTGGAGAGAAAGAGAACATATGGATAATCAAGGAGATAACAAAGAGGAATCCACCATGAGGAACTGATAAACAATGGAAATCAGGGAAATGATGGAAATACTATCTCTACCCTAGTGTTTCCTATTTCTGATATTCCCACACGTGGGATGGATCCTATGAAGAACATACCTCTCTCAACCTTGCCAAATTTCCATGGATTATCTACTGAGGATCGAGATGAGTTTCTGTTTGAATTTGATATTTTGTGTAGAAACTATGACTACACTACTACTGCGCAAAAGCCTAAATTTTTTCTAGCTACATTAAAGGGTAACGTGTTAAGATGGTTCATGAGCCTTGGAGGAGAGAATATTTCAACATGGGGACAAATGAGGCAGCTTTTTCTAAACAAATACCAAGAATACTGCTGAACAAGGGAAAAATGAGAGGAACTGTTCAAGATGACTCAGAAGGAGGACGAGAAACTTGAATATTTTGTGGAGCGACTCCAGTATAATCTACAAAGGTCTGGGCATCCAGATGTGAGTAAGGACATTCTGAAAACTATTTTGCTGAAAGGAGTTAGAGATGATTGTTTAGATATGTTGAATATGCTTGGAAAGGGAGATATATCTAAGGAATCTTATGAAGACATTGTAAATCTTTGTAAGAGATCCTCTCGAGGATCCATAAGGAATAAGTCAGCTACCAGAGATGCTACTTTTTCAAGGGTACAAAAATCAGCCAATGGAGGAGCAACAAGAGAAGAAATAGGTAATATGTTAGAAGATTTCAAAACATAAATGATTAACTCTTTTGCTTCACAAATTGATACTTTGTAGATCAAATAGAAACAAGCAGAATCAGAGCGAGCATTGTCCATTTTCTATCTGAAATTCAAAGACAAACATCCACCAAGGGAGTGCCCACTGAATAGTGTCTAGGTATGTCTTATTTGTGAATTAGATCATCCCACTAACAAATTTCCCTCCTTACCAAGTGTAAAAGCATCAATGAAGGTGACTAATGAGGAAGCAGAGGTTACCTATCTAATAACATAGAGGAGACAATGGCAGTCATGAGGCCAAGGTACAAACCCTCAATTCTCTCTTGCAGTACTCTATTATTGGAATAATATGAACAATCAGCTCCAATATAGTCAGATGAATGCCCCCCCTCCAAATAAAATGCCACCTCCTTATTAGGATCCTAATGCATGGTTACCTATGCCCCAACAAAAAAATCACCATGGGCAATGGAACCCATATTGGAGAGGCCCTCAACAATAGCTTATTTATCAAAATCATCACCAAACAAATCATTATCAATAATAGTTCCAACCCCAGTACCAACAGAAACAGCTGCAGTTACGTCCCAATGCCCCACAGAACAATCCTCCCTTACGACCTCATATGCCTATGCAACCTATTGTCGCAAGAGTTGGTTCTAGGTTGTAATAGAGCCAATCCTTAGCACATTTTAAATGAAATAAATTTGGTCACTCAGACTTGACTTGGGTTGCATGTAAGTAAATTTTGAGATAACCTCGAACCACTTTTGATTGGAAAGTGCCCCTTCCAACCTGAGAGGGATCTGTCGAAAATATGTCACAATAGGATATTCAATAAGCTTAACAATGAGTAGATCTGTGGGTAAGGGTTGGACCAGGAGGTAGTCCATTGGAAATTGAGTCAAATGATCAAGCAAATAATAAGAGTGTTTCAGCGATGGAAATCCATGGAATAGAGGCGAGGTAGAAGCTAATTACAGAGAGAAGGGTTTATCAAAGTATGGCAGCAGAATAGAGAGAAAACATATCAAAATGCAAGGAGCACTTAGCAATGAGTGAATACCAAGCATAAATTAGTGGAAAGAGATGGTTGGAATAGAGCATCTAGCAAAGGATGAATTCTGAACCTTCAGATCTCTGTAAGAAATAACCTATAACCTGTCCTGCAATAGAGCATCTAACAAATGGATGAATTCCATTGCAAACACATGTTACAAATCAGGAAGAAAAAGTGAATGGAAAAACCAATCTGCAACAGAGCATCTAACAAAGGATGAATTCTATTAAAAAATAGTTACAAATCGAGAAGAAAATATAGATGGAGAGATATTGAAACTAAGAAAATGGACAAACTCTACAAGCAACATCACAAGAATCTCTGATGTAGATTAAAAATGGCTCTGCACTCTTTTATTTAAACAAGAAAACAAATGCTACAGCCCAGGAGTACTACGCCTGTGTGTATTTTTCCCCTTCTATGATTTTAAAAATATGCCTCATATATCTATTGAGGTCGAAATCCTCTCTAATCTAAAATATAACATCAGTTACAACCAATTCTTGAAACTCTCTGCCATAGAAAATGGGCCAAACTGCTGAAAACTAGGGTTGTGGTTACGGCTCTGTATCTCTCGAATCGTGGCAGCTGTGTATAAACTGAAAGATACTTTTGTGCACCTGTTTATTTTGAGCAAAAACCTCTCTCATTTCCCTGAGACCCCTTTTTATTTTCCCCAAATCTGCACTTAACAAACATGTGTCAAAATAGGAAAATATGAAATCCGAAAATTAGGGCTCGGAGATGGATTCAATTATCCCAATATGTGACACATGTAGGAAAACTAAAAGAGGCTAATGATCTTCGATTTTTTAGGCACAAAATGTCCAATCGTTTCTCAAAATGATACTCTAGTCGCTCAAAATCCTCATTTGAAAATGATGACTCGGCACAGAAAAAAAACGCCACATTTATGAAAACGAACCTCATCTTGCGTGGGAATTTTGACTATATTACCAAGCTTAAAATGAAATTATGAAGCCACCAATGGACATATTAGGATTTTTATATGTCAATCGACTATTCGAACGCAAAAAACGGCCTCTCCGCGGCTGATAAAGTTGCATTTTTCTAAAGACGCTTTGCATATGTCTGGAGTCTCGATTTCGGGTTTTCGAGATTCAGGGAAATGAAACAGTGGTTATTAAAATCTCCACGTCGGCCAAATCCCCGATGGCCAAATACATGAAATAGATTTTATCTTTTAAATTGCACTCTTTCGGGCCTTCGGGTTTCAGGTATCATGTCCTCAAGAGTTATGACATGCAAGGAATCCCGAATCGCGAAATCGCGATGGGATTAATTAGATGATAATCATTTGTTTTAATTTCTTAATTAATCATGATTAATATTTAACCTTTCGTGGATTTAAGTGTCGGGACTTCGATAATACTTGACACAAGAAATCCCGAATCGTGAAATTGTGATGAGATTTATTAACGTTAATCTTTCTTAATCTTTATTTGACCCAGCTTATCCTATAATACTTTAGTGAATTCAGGGATCAGGGTTGTAGTTATTAAAATATCTACGTCGGCCAAATCCCTGATGGAAAAAAACCCGGACTCGTGAGCTTTTTCTCCATCTGGCTTAATGCTTGGTGTATGCGGTCATTCCATTGCCAATGCTTCCATTCATTCTCCTTGTGACTCAACGCTCGAACATATGGTACATTTCTTTGATTCTCACATGAACCTTGTCTTTGGATTTTTCGTGAGTTGGCTTGTGACTGTTATACTGATGTGGCATTTGGGGATGATTTCGGCGTTATTTGACTGAAGATGACAAGTAGAGAACATTCAGTGATGCCTGTGACAGACAAATGGTCGTTTTATCTCGTCTACACTTTCGGTAGTTAAACACTGTAATTTTTTTTTTCTCCTAAGTTACTGAAAGCTAAAATTTCAATATTTGTTACAACACAACCTAACCCAAATCCAAATAATAAGGCCATTCATAATATTGATATACACAATGTGCCAGCTCTGTCTATTATTCCTATGCCTTGTGATGAGATAAAATTAAGATCAGGGAGAATAGTCGAGCCAATAATTGAATATGCTCCATCTTCAGAATCAGACAAGGAATCGGGGGAAAAACCATCTGCTAATACAGAAGAAATAGACCAACATATCATAGGATTAGTAAACCCCCCATTCCCTGAAAGACTGGAAATTACCAAAACTGTGGAATTACCATCCTTCAATCTCTTAGGAGAATTGCAGAATTTGCATGTTAACATTCCACTGTTGTGAGCGATTAGGGATGTCCCTATTTATGCAAAGACTATGAGAGACCTATGTATCAAAAGGCATGGAAAGAAACTTAGGGATCCCCTCACAGTACACATAGTGGGAGAATTGTCTGAACTGATGTTAGGCAAAACCCCACCTATTAAATATGGTGACCCAGGAAACCCTACAGTTACTGTCAAGATTGGACAGACATTTATTTCCCATGTGTTAGTTGATTTAGGGGCAGCAGTTAGCATTATGCCAATAGAGACTACACAATTGTTGCAACTCAGAACGCAAGTCCGACCTACTCCTACTGTTTTAGAATTAGTTGATCGTTCTACTACCAGACCAGAAGGACTAATCGATGATCTAGTTATCTCAGTTGATTCATGGGAGTATCCTGTCGATTTTGTCGTATTGCAACCCAAAACCCATCTGGGAGGCCACCCTCTAATTCTAGGAAGGCCTTGGTTAGCTACAACTGATGCTTTCATTGATTGTAGGTCTAGTTCAATGACCATCTCTGATGGTTATGATACCAAGAAACTTACCCTTTATCCTCATGCTACGCCCAGTGTGGAACCCAAAAATTCTGTCTGGATGGACATTGAGGATGAATGCTCTCTCCCTGTGTTAACCATAGGACAAGCCCTAAGTTTCAAAGATGAGACAGAGGATGAGATAATCAATAGCTTTATCAATGACCCCTCTGTTGTTACACAAAACATGCAGCACCGATTAAGTAGAATATTTGACCCTATTCCCCAGGAAGGAATAAGCCTAGAATTGTTCTCTGAAACTATTGTAAATCAAGTTAATTCAGCTGTAACAGCCATTACTGAAATAGATGAATTATTTACTAAAGTCATTTCTATGAGAATCGATGTAGAAATCGAACCTGGAAAGACCCTGAACATCAATCCTGATTTATCTTCTATTGAAACTCGTCGTTTGATGAAGTTATTACTTGACCATAAGGAAGCATTTGCCTGGGATTACATGGATAGGAAAGGGATTTCCTCTGACCTATGCACCCACCATATATACATCAAGGAAGAATAACGACCCATTTTCCAACCCCAAAGGAGGATGAACCCTAATCTTAAAGAGATCGTTAAGGAAGAACTACATAAACTTCTAAATGTTGGATTCATATACCCTATATCAGACAGTGAGTGGGTTTTACCATTGGTTATCATACCTAAAAAGAATGGTAAGTGGAGAGTGTGTGTGGACTATAGAGCTCTGAATAAGGCCATGCAAAATTATCATTTCCCTCTGCCATTTATTGATCAGGTTCTAGACAACCCATCTAGGAATTTTTTTTTCTCTTTCCTAGATGGCTTTAGTGGCTATAACCAGGTAAAAATTGCTCCATGGGACCAAGATAAGACCACCTTTACCATCCCTTGGGGTATGTTTTCCTACAAAGTTCTCCCATTCGTCTTGTGTAATGCACCAACCACTTTCCAGAGAGCTGTAATTGATATTTTCTCTGATATGGTGAATGATTGTATGGAAATATTCATGGATGATTTTACACCTTATGGTATTGATTTCGATGAAGCTTTGTCTAATTTGGAAAAAGTGCTTAAAATATGTATACAGTCTCATCTTTCTCTAAGAACAAAAAAATGTAATATGATGATGAGCGAAAGCGTAGTGCTAGGACACTTCTTTTCTTATGAAGGAATTCAGGTAGATCCAGCGAAAATCCAAGTAATTTTGGACATTCCAACCCTATCAACTTAGAAAGAGGTAAGAAGTTTTTTAGGGCATGCTGGATATTACAGGAGATTCATTAAAAAAAATTCCAAACTTGCCTCTCCCTTATTTTTTCTATTAACAAAAGATGTTGACTTTCGTTGGACTGACAATTGTGAACTGTCTTTTGCAGATCTGAAACAGAAATTGTCCACAACTCCCATTTTGAGAGGACCCAATTGGGCTCTGCCTTTTCACATTTCTTCAGATGCCTCAGACACTGCAATTGGTGCAGTACTTGGGCAACAGGAGGAAAAATATCCTTATGCTATCTACTATATCAACGATAACATGTCTCCTACTGAGTTAAATTATACAGTTACTGAAAGAGAATTCTTGGCAATAGTTTATGCGATCAATACATTCAAGCATTATATCAATGGTTATCCTACTTTTATTCATACTGATCATACAAAAATTAAATATTTGATGAATAAACCTATCACTAATGCCCGAGTAACAAGATGGTTATTATTGCTCCAAGAATTTGACATCACTATAGTAGATAGATTAGGAAAAGAAAATGTGGTTGTTGATTTTCTCCCAAGATTGCATATAAATGATGATGATTCACCTGTGAATGATTCCTTTCCAAATGAACATTTGTTTGCAGTATCTGCTCACTCACCTTGGTATGAAAATATCGCTAATTATTTGGTTATAGGGAAAGTGTAACACCCTGTTTCCCCTAGTTTGTAAAAATAACTGGACTGGACAAGAACTGTGGCAAACTTAGAAATGTGAATGTGCGATGTGAATGGACCTTGTGTAAAAGGTCGATGAATGTGAATACTATTATGAATATATATATATATATATATATATATATATATATTGCAGGACTACTGAGAGGGGATATGCTGAAAAAGAGACCATGATGGCTAGAGAAAGGTGGTGGAAGGCACCTAGAATGGTGGCGTTAACTTCCACCGAAAAACAATACCGTATTTGGACTTCACTGGCCCAAAGAACCAAGAGCGGCTTGCTGGCCCCAAATTAAATGTCTCGAAGGCTAGTAGGTAGATGGCTCCTCAGGAATTAATGAGGGATGGGGGGGTGAACCACCCATCCGTAGAGCCGTTAGGCCTGACCAGTACGAGATAAATCACACCACATGCAACCTCGCAAGAGGATAAGGTGTGAGGGAGAAGCGATTGGGGGCAGACGCGAGGGGAGGAAGAGAACTCTGGAGATATGCAGAGTGAGTGATAGCAGAGAAGGGGGAGAGTAACCCTTGTTCTCAGTCACTAGAAAACCGAGACACAGTCTCGCAACATTGTGGTCTTAGCTTGGGGGTGGCTAGTGGTAAATCCTATCGGAATCGCTGAGCCTACGGTTGGGTGGAAACGAGCACCCCTCTCAGCAGTTGCACTTACTTCTGGTGTTATTGCTGATAAGTGTTTTTACATCTTGCACCTTGAAATTCATATGCTGACATATATGCTCATAAATTGTGAAATTGCAAATGATTACAGTATAATACTGTCTGTGTAGTGTTTTGATAAAAAACGGTAGATGTATGCTTGTAACAGAAAACCCACGCATGGCTTATGTTGATAGATAAATTTATTTATGCGTAAGTTGAACCAAGTTAGTCTTCCAGTCCATTCTCAGGAATTTTTTTCCCCTTATCTATCTCCAGGAATGCCCCGGAATAGATCTCTCCATAGAGATACCCTTCTTGGAAAAGTTTACTAAGAACCTAGAAAAAGGACTTGAATGCACAAGTCTTAGCAACCCTGTATGAGGAAGAATGATCCTCTTGAAATCCCGAAGTAGCAGTGTAGGGATAAGTATCGATAGATGGATGAGATCCCGTCGGAAGATCTGTGGTCATTCACGACCGTTAGACTGGAGGAAGAAACAAGGGCGTTACATGCCTTACCCCTTTTCTTTTATCTTCATGAGTAGCGAGGAAATCAGGACCGTAGATCCCCAAGGTCTATGGGAGTATCTATACCATTGGTTTTTCCACGTCTAGAGAGCAGTGGGAGAGTGCACGGTGTAGGACAGGTCTAAGCTGTCAGATCTTAGCTAGAAAACCCAATAGTCGTTGGATCTGTTAGGAAATGTCAGAGGGTTAAGCCCTCACGAACAGGGGTGAAAGTCTCGAAAGAGGAGTCAGTACACGTCGTGGGATAGATCTAAGTCATTAGATCTTAGCTAGAAAACCCAACATCCATTGGATCTGCTAAGGGATGCATGAGGGTTAATCCCTTGTGACCAAGGGAGAAAGTCCCAAGAGAGGAGTCGGTATCGAGGATTCAAAGTTCGGGATTCCGGGAGTCTTGATGACAAGAGATCGGGACACTCCATGGTGAAAGTCCCAATATAGATCTGGATCATCCATCCGTGGAGGACACATGGCAGAGATCGAGAGTCCATCGGTATTTTGGATACCGGGGATTTGAGTTGACAGAGGATTTGTGTCACTGGGAGTCGTGAAATCTCGATTACCGAAACCCTGAATCAGTTTAAGTGTGAATAAGTTTGAGAATGGAGGGATTTAATCGTGACCATTGATCATATTGAAAAGATCATAATGGTTGATCGTGGGTGAAGGTCGCAGCCGTCTATCGGAGGGACATGTGGCTTCCGATCGACATTTCAGTGTTTTGGCACCCAGGAAACCAAATGGCAAGAACCCTTGTCTTCACCAGTCACAAAATCCCGATCACCGAAACCCTAAAATGGCGAGAGGTGTGAATGAGGTTAAGGAAAGTTGAGATTTGATCGTGACCGTTGATCATCTCAAAAATATCATGACTGTTGATCTTGGCTGAAGGTCGCCACCGTCCATCGGAGGGACACGTGGCTGTTGGTCGACATTTCAGCGTTTCGGCATCCGAGAAACCAGAGGGCTAGAAAACCTCGCCCCCATGATTCGCAAAATCTCGATGCCTGAAATCCTGATACACGTTGTAGTGGAGAGGAGAAGTACCAAAAGAATTGGGACCATCCATTAGAGGAGACGCGTGGTGAGCGGTCAAAGTTTTGGGAAAAGTCTCGAAATCCCGTGGATCGTTGGATCCACACTCTTAAGAGCCGTCAATCTCTTACACGAATTTCCATAACGAAATTCGGAAATTTAAATGACAAGGAGTCTTGGAGTCGTTGCATTTCAAACTGCCAAGTACCAAAACCCCGAAAGGATCCATACCGTTGGATCAGGGGAGGCTTACAGTCGTTGATCTCCCTTTAGAGGGAAACTTGGGAGACTTCGTGGTTTTCGGGGATTTGAATGGGAAAGGAAGAAGTCATGCATCATGACTTCCCGAATCGCGAAAGGCCGGTAAGGGCTTTGCCGGTTTAAGCACGTGGTCACGAGGACAAGACCCAAATAGGAAAACTTGTACTCGCTAGCCGTTTCGGGGTTCGACGCTTCATTGTGTCGGGGTTTGCAGAGTCGAAAGAATCGATGCTCTAGTAGCGCTGAGTCGCGAAGAGCGAAAGGACGCCATATTGGTTCGATCTGTGATCGTGACCCGCGATCCTATGGGAACAGACGAGGGAAGAGATAGCTTACGCTAGACCTTTGTAGACATTTTGGGGGTCTTATCATTGAGAAATCGACGAAAATTTTGATTTCCATAGTGGGTATGTTACATAAAGTACCTCCACATCTATCTCCCCGAGAAAGAAGGAAGATTATTCAGAAGAGTTCTCAGTATAGTTGAATAGGGGGATATATTTTCTACACAGGAATGGATCAAGAAATCATAATATGTGTGAGGGATGATGAATTTTATGATCTTTTTAAAGCTTGCCACGATGGCCCATGTGGAGGTCATTTTGCTGATAAAAGGACTGGGCATAAAATTTTGAGGATGGGCTATTTTTGGCCCACGATATTTCAAGATGCAAAGAGATATGTCCAAGCCTGTGACAGTTTCCAACGCATGGGTCAACCAAATCATAGGGATGATATGCCTCTCCAACCTCAAGTAGTGTTAGAACCTTTTGAGAGATGGGCCCTAGATTTTGTAGGGCCTATTAACCCACCTTATAATCAGAAATTCTATATATTGGTCTACACAGATTACATGACCAAGTGGGTTGAGGCAAAAGCACTCATAAGGGCCTTAGAGGAAGCTATCTTAGCATTTTTGTTTGAGGATATCTTTGTTAGGTTTGGAGTTCCCAGAGAACTAGTAACTGATGGGGGACCACCTTTCACATCACACAAGTTTGAAGCCCTCCTCAATAAATATCATTTTCTGCATAGAACAACTTCTCCATACCATCCCCAAGGTAATGGACAGGTGGAAAGTACAAACAAAGTCATAGAATCTATTCTTACAAAGACAGTGAGGGAACATCGTAGAGATTGGTCTAAAATATTGCACGAACCTCCATGGGCTTATCGAACAACTTGGAGGAACACAACTGGTTTTTCTCCTTATGAATTGGTATATGGAAAGAGTCATGTTTTTCCCATTGAATTTGAGATCAAGACCCTAAGAACTGCCTCAACAGTCAATCTAGACTTGACTATGGCACAAAAGTCCAGACTGCAACAACTAAATGAATTGGATGAAAATCATTTGGATGCTATTCACCAAACCATAGTGATTCGGCAACAAAGAACAAAGTGGCATGACCGAGTTATCAAGGATAAGTTATTCAAAAAGGGAGATTGGGCCCTGTTGTATGATTCACACTTTAAAGAATTTCAGGGCAAGATGTGCACACGATGGTTAGGACCTTATGAGGTAGACACTATTTTTCCCAATGGGACAGTCAGGTTGATCACTAATGATGGATCCAATCTATAGTTGCATGCAAATGGTCATCGTTTGCAACTATCTCAGCGTCCACTTTCCAAGACAGAATTTACATCCAGATATACAACTAATACATGTTATCAATTTTTGAAGGAAAAGGAGATTGCTCCTTCCCCTTCTATCCCTTAGAATTTTTCGCTTTTTCAATAAAACATTGCATATAAATAAACATTGCGAAATTGAATTTTTCTATTCTCTTTTTCAAAAAAATTATGCTTCATTAATAAATTCAGCCTAGAAAGGTATCATGCAGTTGCTTGTGTGCAGATAAATTGAAGAACAACAAGGTAGATTACAATAGAAGAATCCAAAGGATTAGTTTCTAGAATTTGAAAAACTTCCTAAAAACTAAGTGATTCTGTGTTCCGAGAAGTTACATGCTATTATAGCATGTGTTGTTACACCATGTGTTGTTACACTGTTTTCCGACCACATTCCATGTTGTTACACCATGTGTCGTGACACTATTTTCCGACCACATGACCATGTGTCGTTACACCATTTTCCAGCCACATGACCATGTGTCGTTACACCATTTTCCGACCACATGAACATATGCTGACCACATGACCGATTTCCATGTTGTTAAACCATTTTCTCGACTCTTTTGCCTTGCATGTTGTTACACTCTTTTATGACAAATTGGCCAATTTACATACTGCTACACCTAATTCCACCATTCCGGCCAAAATATCTGTTGATACACCTACTGCTATTATTCCTTTTGGCTATTTTCTATGCTACTTCACCCACCTTCTTTAGCATTTCTTCCATTTCTACATACAACAACATTGTTGTTTTGTCCAAATTTCCGCCATTTTTCAAAAATACTTTATGCTCTCTTTGTCCCAACAAGATCCACTTCATCATTACTTAACTCCACATCCGCAACTTTCTAACTGCTCAACCACAGAAAGGACTCCACTTATGCTCCACTTGTCATATATTTATTTCTCACGATCCAGAGCCATATCTCATTATTACAGCTATTCCACGTGGATCAAATGGCGGTTGGATAGTGAAGTTACTCCAACAGATAAGTTCAGGCGGTAATTTATGAGGTACACTACTAAGCTTACATGTCTAATTGATATAGATATGAAATCACGCTTTGATTCCTACCTTCCAGTTGTCCTAAATTCATTAAACCATGAGCCAATCAGATTAGTTGGGGGGNTAACAGAAAATTCCTTTTTATATTTTACCTCTGCCACCTTTCAACCACGCTTATTTTCGCTGTGACACTATGCTCTTCATGCAAATGCACGTTCGACCTTGCTCTGTCTCTGGTTTAGGTGTCGATTTCTCCTCCTACTTCACAGTCGAATACAAACACAACGTCATGGGAGGAACGCCTGTGAGATATAAACCAGAAAATCTGGATGCATTGCTACTGCACCCGGATGTTTATCAAATATATCTGCAGGCTGGCTGGATTTCTTATTTTAAGAAGCTGCAGGGGTTTAATGAAGCAGAAGTCTTATAGCTCAGTTAGAATCTCGCAGATGACTATTCAATGGTGCATGAAGTGCGGATTCTAGTGACAGAAGAGAGCATAGCCACTGTGACAAGGTCGCCAACCACAAGAGAAAAATGGTTTAATAGGAAAGCACATCTTCTCGCCGCACAAAAGGGTTTTCTCATGGTCAATGAGCGAGTATAGATGAAACGATAAGGTGCAAATCTCAGTTCCTTACCAGATCCATGGGGGAAGGTATCAAAATTCGTCAAAAGGTACATTACATGCGAAGGGAGATATCAATTTGTCTATTTTTCTGATTTTGTTCTAATGTCACATTTGAGACATCAGAAGCTAATAAACATTCCCTATTACCTTCTTCATTGCTTGCATAATATGGCTCACTTTGTCAAGAAATCCAAGCACCCCATGAATTGTCTTTCCAATCATAGACTCATAGGGTTGTTGATTCATAGATGAATGGTAATCCCTAATGACCCATTACCTGAAGTGCTTGTGCCAACTTCTGTGCCTACTATAATAGCCAACCTCGAACAACCAATTCATGTTCCTGTTGTTATAGTCGACCTAAAACAGTTAAACCCTATTACATTTCTATGCATCACTCGATGAATGATGAAGTATAGATTATACCAGACCCCAACATTCCAGAATTTCCTCCTTGTATGGTTGTTGAAGAACGCCCTCCTTCTCCTTGTGAGATTGTTGAAGAACACCCTCCTCCGAAGCCCACAAAAAATAAAGACCATGTTTTTTTCTCTACTTTACCTAGGAGGAGAACTCGGTCAGCAAGGTCTACTGAAGCAACAATGGGATGGAAGGATATGGAACAGGCAATACCTATTCTTCGTCCATTATCCTCCATTGTTAAAGAGACTGCCACACAAGAACCAATCCCCTCAAATAAAATGGTTGCTACACAAGAACCAGATTCCTAGGATGACATTGTTCCACAAGATACATCCATCCCAAACTTAGTTGTTACACAAGAACCAACTACCCAGAGAAAGACTATTCCACAAGAACTAGTCAGGCCAGAATCAACTATTCCAAAGGAACAAGTCATGGGTGTATCTGCCACACCAGAACCAGTTACACAAAATAGTGAGGATGTGCCACTTGCTCAGCTTTTTGCTCAAATTGAGAAGAAGATCAAGGATACAGAAAATTCCAGGATTACTGAACTATTAAAGGAAAATGATAGCATCAAAGCAGAGTTGTCTTCCTTAAAGGAAGAATTGTAGGTTTCTCGTTAGAAGAATCTAGAGGGGATAGCCTTAGACATATTATCACTCACAAAAGTTGTTATGGACCAACATAGAGAGCTCATGTGCTCTGAATGTGGTAATATCTATTTTTAGGCAGGCTATAAATTAGTAAAAGTACCAATCACTGGTTAGCCTGAAGAACCAGTCAACCTCTCAATTAATACAGAATATGACCTTACTGCTTTACAAGAACCAATAAGGCAGAGGAGCTCTCAACGTAATAGAGTATTTGTTGGTTCACTAGCAACACAAACACAGGAACCTCTAATACACACTTAAAATCATTATGTTCTTGAAGACAAGGCAAGAAGGACAATTTTTGAGCTAACAAATATTGGGGGTACACACAGTTTTCCATACCGTTACTTAGCAATTTGTCTTAGCAGTTTACATGGGAGGAGTCATCTCCCTAACTCAGATTCAAGGTAAGGTTTGAAAGTGTTTTGCATGAGGACATGCAATGTCTTCAGTTGGGGGGCATGTTAGGACCCAGAAATGTCCCTTTTTCACTATATCTTTTACCCTTTCAACCTTATCATTTCTATGCTAAATGCCTACTTTAATGTTGCCAAGACCCTTTTTCCCAAGGTATTAGTCATTAATCTTGCTTTGATATTCTTATTTACTTAACACGTTTGATTGGTAGTATTTCTCATATTTTACCCATAAATGTGCAACTAATGATCAAAATGTGTAGAACATCCAAGACTTGAAGAAAAATCATTGTTGTTACACCAATTGTTACAACTGTGCGCTAATATTTCATGTTGATACACGACTACAACAACTGCGCATCTTTCCTGGAAGTTGTCACACTTGCTACAATAGACGCCCACTAATCCTGGAAGATGTTACACCGACTGCAACAGATGAACACCAATCCTAAAAGTTGTTACACTCGTTGCAAGAGATGGCCACCGATCCTGAAAGCCGAATACTAAAGAATGATCCTCTGTTGTTACACGTTTTGGCTCACGCTAATTCTATCTCCAGATTTGGTGAATATGATAGATCTCTTGTATATTACGAATAGCTTGAGAATCTGGGATTCTGAAGGTTGTTCTGAGTCCATTTTGAAATAAATGAATCTGTCTTTAAATAACATAGCTTTTGTAATCATTGATACCGAAGATTAGTTGTGGAATTGTGAAGTAAAGTGAAGCAACTTGTAATTGAAATTTTTTGGTGATTTTAATAAAGAAAGCGACTTGAGTTTCTCCAACCTATTGTAATATTTTTTTGTGGATTCAGTGAGAAGGAAAGGGCCCACCTTCCTCACAAACTCCCCTCTATTTTGAGTTTAAATTAGCTACTTTGATTTGTGTGAATAACCTGTTTAGCATTCTTAGAATACAATTGTTGTTACAGTTTAGTCCCTTCCTGTCAAATGCGCATCGGTGTGTCTCATGAGAATCATAAGTCAAGTGTTGTATATTGCTGAAGAATTGTCTTTCTATACTAGATAAAACTTTTCTTTCAACAAAAATTAATTAGAAGTGTGAATTTACTTCCTGCAATTAAAATAGATTTATTTTCTGCAATTAGCACATAATTCCCTTTTGCAAGAATAAAATAGAAAATTAGAATAAAATAGATAATCCAAGATTCTTATACACTCATCAATCTAGATTTCAATTATGCAAGTGTGATTCCTATCTTGCAACAGTAGATTAGAACTCCAGCTATGTCAGCAACTTGTGCTAGTGTTCAGTTTTCCAAAACTTTGTTTCTTTCAATACTGCAAATTGATTAATGTTTGCTTTCATAAATATAGCATAGACTATGCACAATTGTCTTGCAATAACAAAACTTCCCTGGGTTTGACAATTTATATTGAACACCATAATTGTCTATTTATTTAGACAATTAAATTGCCCAACAGGGAGAAAGCCAAGAAGTTTTTGAAAACATCACAGGTCACTCTTACGGTCTCCCTTGAACATGACACTTTGTCTTTGCATACATTTTAATTCATTGAACCTCTTCACTGAACCAATCCTCTGAGTTTATTTACTCCTTTGGGTCACTCGACGAAAGTCACAGTATCCACTGCATCATCATGTTTTGGTCCATGTCATGTTTCTGTTGTTGTGCCTCAGTGTTCAAGGGGAGTATCTGCCTCGAGAGTCAACCATCACAAATTTCCTATTTCAACACCCATGTCAGTTTGTTCTCATATGATTCATCACCTTATATCTCTATGTTAGTTTCATGTCATTGATGGGGGATACATCAAGGCCCTCCTTCAACGAGTATGTTCCTGTCGACTTCAACACATTATCCAGGAACTAGACCTAGAAACCAGTTAGTACCTTGGGACCTGCATGCCTCAATGGCAGGCCTCCTCGCTTACGACAATATGTTTACATCATTGACCTCTGATCGGATGATTCAATGAATGTTTGAATTCATCTCATTTATTCACATTCGCTGGAATGTACTAGGGTACCTTGGGAATCATTGACATCAATGGTGATTTCCCTCACACTTGTTAACAGTTTACCTCATTGACTGGTAATCCAGTGGTTTCTACCATTTTCGACATCAGGACATATATTCACATGGTTAGATTCATACTGCATCGGGATCGGTAAGAAGACCCTGGGTTGAGTGATCACTCTGATATTTACTTTGCCCAGGTTGCAACTGATTTTCTTTTGAGAATATTGATACATATATTGTTAAATAGATCCACTTTGTATTTGTCCATGGCTAAGTTTTGTCATCTCGTATCTCCACTGTGTATTTTTCATGGCTACGATCAGTTCATGTCATGGAAGTATAGATCCACATTGTATCTTTGGTGGCTATACCCTTTTAATAATATAATTATGGATCCGCAGTGTATCTTATGGTGTCCATACCTTGAAAGTCTTTATCACTCAAGCATAGGTATGCCTACCTTGGGTTTGAAACATATCATCACATTTGTCTGATGGTTGTATGTAGCTTCTACCAGGTTCTCTGAGTCCATGCCCTTGCTTGAAAAAGTCTACAAAGCACTTCAGTCATCAATTTCTGTCTTCTAACTTCATACTTTGGAGGGGAATTTTTTACACATCAAAATTACTCACTTCAATGATGACATACTGTCATCATTACAAGTGTCGGAATTGTCGCACTTTGGCCAAAAATGTTGCAAACATCACAAGTGTCACAAGTGTCACAAATATCATACTTTCATCTTGCCTATGTCATATCTTGAACGACATCACAGGAACACTTGAGACATCCTCGGGGACTGGTTAAAAGAAAGATATGTCATTTGACGAAGAGTACAAAGATTTTGCCTTGAGAAAGACCACTTGAAAATCATTTTTGAAGGGCAACGCTCCCCTACCCACTAGCAGGGAGTGCTAGTGCTCCTTTCCTTCCTTTGGGGAAGCGTTGCAACACTCTGTGGACCATTCTAGGGGAGCGTTGTGCTATTGAGGAAATCAGGGGAAGATCCCCCTTATCTCTGAAGTTAGTTTGATTCGAATCTGAGGTCAAGGATGGATCTTAGGGAGGATCCACAACTGATGGAGAAAGATCCTCAACCTATCCCAAGAATCTCTAAGGTGGTTGGGCCTCTCAAAGCCTATATAAGGAGGCATCCTCAGGGTGAAAGAGAGAGACATTGAAGGCATCAAACTTATGATATCATAGGGGAGAATAATCAGTGAAAGTGCAGACATTCTGATCATGGAACTTTTGAGCAAGGGTTTGGACAAAGAGAGCTTGGTGAGGTTGTTGCATCTGCATCTACAGTTGTAAGAACTTTGTTTTGTTTTCATTAATATATATGTCCTTGGCCTGTTTCCTTCAAGTTTGTGTATGTTTCATGAACTTGTTCCTTTTGATAGATCTATTTCAAAGCTAATCATGGTAGAATAGGAAGTATGTTTTGTTGTTATTGTTCATTGGATTGCAGGACCTTCTGAAGAGCTTGGAGATCAAGATTAGCCTGGATTGAGAAAGGACAAAATTCATTAAAGGTATTTATACTCATTTCTTCTTCGTCCTTGACTAGTTTAGCTTCATTAGAAGGAATGTCAGTGTCCAACAATAACACCTTTTTTTCTTGGTTATAGGGGTCTAGGATCCAAGAGGGAATTCACCTGTCCACCGGGGGATTTTCCTGTAACAGTTGGTTATGCTACAACTATGTACAAGAGGGAAAGTGTCCATGATTGGAGCTTAATAAATTGTTATTCATTCACCAAACATAATACAATAATCATAATAAGATAAGAAAACTTGTTAGACATTCGTTGGCTTTTGTAAAAATGATATTTTATACGTGGATGATATTGATAGGAGTGGAGGGAAGGATATGGAAGTAATGACAAAGGGAAGAGAGAGTTGAAGTGGATGTGTGAGGTTGAATTATGGTTGGAGGGCACACTGAATCTTGAGGGGTTGCATAAGCCATAGGAGGGAGTATATTCTTGAGTAGAAACACCATAGAAGCCTACAAAAATGAAAAAAATAAATTCCAAGACTGAATTCTTTTAAACCAACTGATGTTAGACAATAAGGTTGTATGCAAGCTATTAGACAAAGCGAACAAAAAACAATAAAGAATTTGGTTGAATGAGCACATATGCTTTGTGCTTCCCTTGATTTTGTATTTATAATGCAAATTTATATAAGAGTAGGTGTGATCAACTTTAACCAAATCAAAGAATAGCAATCTCTAACTAATTCCTTTAACATAACACCCCAAGACCGAGCCCCGGATATAAATGTGAATATGTTTTATAGGCTAGTGAGACATGTTATTATAGGCCAGAATGCTTATGTGATTATTAGGCCGGAGTCCCTAGATGTTAAAGGCCAATGAGCTTATTTTTGTATATGTTAACGCTCATATCATTAATAAAAATACATCACTGCATGTAGACCAACCACAATAAAAGAGTATGTGGGACTAAAATCCACTAGGAAGGGAAAGGGGGGGCTAAGAGCCTAAGAAATGGGATAATCTAGAGGGCTTATCTCCAAGGGAATATTATAATATTATTCTTAAAATACTAAGCTATGGATATAACTTATGATATCCTAAGTTCTTATAGGAAAGAGAAATGAAATACAAGTGGAGAGAAATGAGCTCCTAGAGGGCCATGTGTCATCAAGGATGCATGAAAATAAATGTAGGGAAATTATTCCATTTCAGACTTACTCAACCATTCTTTCCAGGCTCTCCATCAATCTTAACTCTGGATCCTGCACACACTCCTTTAGTCATACCCCCATACTTTTCATGTTATCAACAGTAATCGTACCCTTACTATTATGCACAATGCACCTATACCATACGTGGGTCGTATTGTTCCATACCTGCACCAATATTGTTCCTTACCTGAATTCTATTTTTTCCAACCTCATTCCTTGCATGAACATGGTTGTTTCCATTACCTATTCCATACTTGAGCTTTGTTGCTGCCAGTACCTGTACCTGGTCGACTTAAGAATGGATTGAAGAGGCGGGTTGTCAAGCCCATGGATTGAAGAGGCAGATTGTCATGCTCGTGAGAAAATCTCTCCAGACAAGAGAATTGTTGGGGAATTGATTTCCTAAGGGAGTCCAACTGCACCTACAGTGCTCTGAGACTTCATGTCCGGTCTGTTGTTGAATCCCTAGAAGGGAAATGGGGCAGCTGAAGGATTGTTGAGCAGAGAAGGGTCACACTTCCAAGGGTGGGACATGCATGTGGGGAATGAGAGACTGTAGGCTGTTAGTTTGAGTTGGCACTTGGGATGAAATCCTTCCTATTGTTTGTATAGCATCAACCTGGTTAGGAATCCATTTACCTCGGTGGAGTTTAGTCCCATCTTGGGGGTGATCCACTGCTAAGAGTTCTAAGCAGCGTGGTCTAAGTCTGGGAGGATCGTGGAAGGTCTACAAATAGTTGGTGGTCTTCTATCAAAGATAATTATAAATTTTGTGTTAATTTACATGCTGCGTATATATATACATGTGTTTATGTTTATGGGTATTTCCTGTGTATGTTGCATGTATATGTTTACTGTTATTTCTGCATGAATATGTGTATTTGCAGAATATATGTGTTTGTTTAAAGTTTTGTATATACACAAATGAAATTATTGTTTTTGAGTGGCATGGCCCATACTGGGTGGTTGGGTATGTTACAAATTGGTATCAGAGCATGAAAGTTTTTACCCAGTCTGGGTATGTTACAAATTGGTATCAGAGATCAAGTTTCCAACACTAAGCTTGGATGGGTCGAGCAAGTTGATTGAGTCACTTACATGGAATTGGGAAAAATCCCCAATTTCTGTTGTTAAATTCTCAGAAAATTTGAAGAAATTGGCCAAAGTGGTGAAATGTTCATAATTTAACATCTGTTCAAGTAAATTCATACCTGTAATTGGTCGAATTTGAAGTGCAAGGAGTGTGTAGGAGACTTTGTTAACTTCCAAACTTGGATAAGAGAAATCTCTCTTTGAGAGAAGGAGAACAGACGAGATATGTTCGAAGAGGGAACCAAATCCTTCACAGTCGCCAGATCTGGAGAAGAAGCATGGCGGTTAAACCCTCAAGTCATTTGGACTTCGCTACTTTGACAGTTTTTAAATCCTTATCGAAAAGGAGGAGGCAAGAGCCTCGAATCTTTGAAGTCTTGGACTGAATCTACACGGTAGTTCATTTGGAGAAGGTGGGTCGTTGGATCCCCGAGTGGTTCAGAAATTTGACACTCCACGAGAATTTGGTTATGGTTGTGCGCAATGGAGATTTCCCTGAAGTCCCAAAGTTTGGATCCTATCTGCACTGTTTGTGTTTGGGGACATGTGTCGACATATTAGTGAGTATTTAGAAGTTCGACATTCGTAGTTTTATACTGTTATGTTTGGAAGTTCTTCGAAGCCTGGAGTTCTGAAGTCCTAGAGCATCGAAGTCCCAAAGCTCCAGAGAGCACATGTTCTAGAGTTTGGAAGTTCGGCATTCGGGATATTTTTTGTGTTATGCTGAGAAGTTCTATGAAGATGAAGCTTTGGAGAGCCGAAGTAGTAAAGGTATGGAGAGCGACGGTTCGGGAGTTCGCCAGTTCGACATTTGAGAATTTTGAAGTGTTCTGGTGTGAGATCCTCCGAATCCCAGAGTTCTGAAGTCCTAGAGCACTAAAGTGACGTGGAATGTTGGCATCACCTAGGGTGACACGGGCCCATGTTATGTGTGCTACGTGTCATCCTGATTCATGCTTTTCACAAACCTTTTGTGCCAATTGGAACTTGACACGTGTCACCCATAAATTGGGCCACGTGTCATCACCATATTTTTTCCACATATCACCCGTAGTTTCTAATGAGACCCCATAAGTTTGGAAATTTGGCATTTGGAGGAAACGTTGTATGGTGTAGGCAGAACCTTCAAAGTCAGAAGCTCCGGAGCACCATAGCCTCAAAGCTCTGAAGAAGTACCGTTCAAGAGTTCGCCAATTTGATATTCGGGGGAATTGGGATGTGTTGAAGAATAAACCTCTGAAGCCCAAAGTTTTGGAGACCTGAAGTCTCGAAGCTACAGATAAGCACCTTTTAGCTAAGCATTGGGTCATAGTCGTGGTCATATGATATTTGGCTGAAATAAAAGGGGGCTAGTGCCCGAATTTTTTATTTTAAAGACAGAAAAGAGGATAAATGAAGGAGTATGCAAGGTTCCTATTTGTATGGACCTACACCTAAAGTAGTAAAGAGGTTTGGTGTACATTTTGAGAGAATCTATCACATGGTTCCAAGAGCTAATTGAGTTCTAAAGAAGAAGAACAATTGTACAGGGATTACCTCCTAAGAACAATAATTTTCAAATATTCATAACTTTCTGCTCAAAACTCAGAATTGAGCATGGAAGCAGGTGTTGGAAAGATATTTAACAATACAATATAACTAATCACTTAGAAAATTGATCTGGGTAGACAATTTTTAGGAAAATTAGAAGAAATAATTTTGATGCATTATGGAACCATAATTGAGCACAATTGCCTGAATTTGATAATTCAATCATCCTAACAAGTTCTGTTAGCTGCACATTTTGCAAAGTTAGCAGTTGTTAGATCAGAACAGGATCAACACAGAGTGCGGAGGAATGGAAGATACACAGGGGGCTTACAACCAGGAAGATGAGATCACAAGGATGGATGTTCATATGGGTAATGAAGGAACAAACTCAAATGGACGTGGAGAAGGAAAGAGAGAAAGAATGAACGTGGTAGAGACCATTAAAATTTTGAAAAATGACGTACAAAGTTATAAAATTGATAATGAAAGGATTATGAAATCCAAGGAGCAACATGAGGACTTCAACATAAAGTTAATGCCGAGCTTGGAGAGAATAGAAAAAAATATGGATAAGGAGAATGACTCAAGCAAATTAGGAAGTCACAAGTATCCTGATGGGAAAGGAAGAACAAGAAGTGTTAGCAGACATCATCACCACAATTTCCCAAGGCATTCCAATAGGAGAGAACCCAGTAGCTCAAGTTCATCCCCTGTTAGGTAGCATAATAAGAGGGTTGGGGTGGATGAACTACAAGGAGAAATGAACAAAATCAAACCTCCTACATTTGATGGCGAGCACAAGAAGGATGAAGATGAAAAGACATGGTTTTTGGGCATGAGAAAGTATTTTCAATTACATAATTACTCTTCACACGCAGAAGGACGAATTTCCATCTATCAACTCAAAGGAAAGGCATCCATGTGGTGGGACCAATTTTTCCAGATGCAACGCATTAAAGAGAAAAATGTTACTTGGAAGGAAATCAAGAAGTATTTTCAAAAGAATACTTGACTAAGAGATACTATGATAAGAAAATGAAGGAATTATTTGAACTCAAGCTGGGGAGTATGATCATAGATGAATATGAAATAAGGTTTTTAGGACTGCCAAAGTATGTTTCTATCATCGAGGATGAGACAATTAATATTTAGAGGTATTTGAGTGGGCTACCATCATTCATCAGTGAGAAGATACAATATGATGATCCCAAAACATTGGAGGAGACCATAAGGCGAGCTAAATGCCTATATGATCAGCATAAAGGAAAGCCAACTTTCCAAACAACTTGGGAAGACAAGAAGAAATACAATATGGAACTGAGGAAGAAGRGGACTAAGCCACCATTCTTCAGAAATAATCCTCARATAMAACTAGCTTCTAAAGAACCCARAAYGATTGAGACAGAGGGGCAAAGKCTAATGAAACCACCTATTCAATGTTGGGGTTGTCAGGGAAATCATATGTATAAAGATTGTCCCCACAAGGGTGAAAAGGTGAGGACTGTTCACAATGTACAACAAGTTCAAACAGTGGAGGACATGGGAAAAAGTGTACCTAGGATATATGCAGCCCTGGACAACAAGCAAGTAGAGTTTTAGTCACATATGATTGAAGTGGAATGTAAGCTCAAAAACCAAACCATTGCTATTTTAATTGATTCAGGATCTAGCCATAGTTATATAGATCCCAAGATGGTGGAAAGATTGTATTTTTCAAGAAGCAAGCATGGAAAATCTTGGTTTGTGCAGTTGGCTACCAGAGCCAAAAGAAAAGTTAATGAGATGGTTAAGTCATGTCTAGTGGACATGAATGGATTGAGCACCGGGGAAGATTTGAACATCTTTCCTTTAGATTCCTATGACTGTCTAATTGGTATGGATTGGTTGGACCAACACCATGCTATCCTAGACTATTATAATAAAGATTTTACTTGTTGGGATGATGAATGGAACCTAAGGACAATACATGGAATTCCCAAGGAAATAACTGTCAGAGAAATTTCAGCATTGCAGTTGAATAAAAGTTACAGAAAAGGGTGTCAAATAATTGTAGCTCATATGGAAGAGACACCTAAAGATAGGGTGTCAAATATTGAAGAATATATAGTCCTAAAATAGTTTGAGGATGTATTTAAAGAAATATTGGGATTACCCCCTAAAAGAGACATTGGTTTCTCCATCAATCTGATGCTTGGAGTAGCTCCAGTATCCAAGACCCCTTACAATATGAGTACACTAGAATTAACAGAGTTGCTTGAAGAGATTCTGAAGAAGGGGTATACACGCCCAAGTGTGTCACCTTGGGGTGCTCCAGTATTACATGTGAAGAAGAATGATGGAACATTGAGACTTTGTGTTTACTTCATACAATTGAACAAGGTAATTGTAAAGAATAAGTATCTATTTTTTTATAGCTTTCTCTAAAGGATAGGTTGATCACATGGGACAGGTTGCAGAAGCATGGAAACTAAGGGTAGGGTGCTCACATGGGACAGGTTGCAGAAGCATGGAAACCAAGGGTTGGGGATGTGTTATCTGTGCAAGAATAACATGGAGACCAACTCTCATATGTTTATGGAATTCACTTTCTCGTGTTAATTCTGGTTGGACATTGGTGCCAAGGTGGTTGTTCTTGCTTTGTGGAAAACATCTACCCTATCTGATTTTTTCCTCGAGTTTTTTTTTAAATATATGTTTAAAACAAATGAGGGTGCTTCCTCCCTCAATTGTCTGGGGCATCTAAATGGTGCAGAATTCATTCATTTTTTATGGCAAAGAGTGTCCTTCATTTCAAGTGGTACAACAATATCTGGGTTTGTTTAGTGTATATAAAGGATCTACCAGCTCTCCCAGGTCCCGTACAATTGTGGCAGTAGATATTTACAAGTCATTTCCTTGGGGTTTTTTCAATGAATCCTCCCAAGGATAGGATCTACGTAGTGGTTGTGGGTTTTTCGTTTATCTATCAAAACTCACTACATCCAAGGGAAAATATTCCTAGGTGTTGGCTCCAACAATTACAGTGCGTTGAATGCTTTGTTCAGTTGATTCAAATGTGCTTTTAGTCGCAGAGTGGTTCGATTGCAGGTTTTTGGAATTTGAAGTTGGTAATTGAATGTGTTAGCACCAGAAGTCACTCCTGGATTGTAGCAGGAGAAGAGTCCGATGCCCATCAGTTTATGTCACAATTTGTTTATACAAAGGGGTGATCGAATGGAAGTTAACTCAAAACAATGTTGTTCTAACTCCGAAACTAGGCCAGGCATGCATGGGAAAGTGAGGTCTTAGACAAACTTCAGACAGTGAGCTATAGTAAGGGTGAGTAGGGGGAAGACCTGTATAAGAGAACTGCAAAGGTCTGTCGTAAACATCAGGTTTCTAACAGACTGTAGGAGAAAACATCTAAAAACAAGATATTCTTACATTCAAACGCAGAAAACCAGAGAATACAACAATGCAACAATAAATCCTTTATCGTAACATAATTGCAATAATTCATGTGAATCCGTCAATCATGAACTCGCTCAGTATGAGATGAAAACTAGATGGGGTAAGAAAATTGTCTGTCATTAAACAAGAAATCTTACATACGGATGCATAACCAGAGAACTAGAGTGTCTGTTAAAACTTTACAATCAGGAGCTTCGCTCTACAAAACTAGGTGTATATACTCCTAAACATTTTCCCATCAGAGGCCTCCTAGACTTTCGGGATGAGGCGTCTCTTCAATCAAATCTAGCCTACACTCCTCTATCATATGCCACCTTAATTCTGCATGGCTCGTGCCAGGGGGTAGCTGAGCCCTTAAATGTTGAATTAGCATGTGCAGGCTTCCCTGGTGAGTCGAGGACTCGACATGGCTTCTGTGGAGAGAATCAGTATAGGGGACCATCTCGGGCAGACTTCCCGCCGGGACATCCATACCTTGCAATTAACGAGTGAGGTGAGGTTTCAACCACTCTCTTTCTTCTTCATTTAATTTGAGCAGGTATCAGAGTTAAGATCGAGCTGAACTGGCACCTAGAGAAGACAGTGATCCCTTCTACAGCTATACCTGGTGCTTCGTCCCTTTGCGTAGCTCTTTTTATTGCCTCCAAGCGACTACGGGCTGTGACCTTGTGCCTATCTTCAAAGGTGTTGTCGATGTTTTGGGATTCGTGGATAGGAAGGAGCAGATCCTTTCTCTTTGAAGCTGTGATGGGTGAAATGTCGAGAGGGCCTAATGGGTGCCACGTGCCCCTCTCTGATCTGACGGTCCTGAAATAATTCGGTAATACTGTGGGCCCGGGTCCGGGACATCTTCGACGCTTTGCGTCTCGAGAATATGAAAGAGCTGCTCCTTGCACTTCAAAGTCGCGATGGGCGAAAAGGAAAAGAGCTTAATTGCGCACCACGTGTCCCTCCAGGATGAACGGCTAAGATCGCTCTCGGCTCTTCGGGACCCATCTTTCCAAATGATAAACCTTAGTGCCCCTCCTCCAGGCTTGCTCCCTTGTGACCAGGCGCCCAAAACTATGGGCCCAATTCTGGGTGCTTTTAGCGCTTCGGGGTTCAGGGTTCCAAGATGTGAGATGACGAGGGACTTTTACCCTTCGAACTCCCAAATGCCGATATGCCGACGTGACTAGATCTTGTGCCATGCGTCACTGGATCGGACGACCTAGATTTTGTCTTGAAATATAGGTTCTTTCTCTGACGCTATACCTTGGGTAACTTGGTATCCCCGAGATCCCAGTGACCATCGATCAACTTTATAGATGGGTCTCAGCCGCTTGACAACAAAACTTCGCCCACTCGCTTGACTTGTACCCTGAAAAGAGATTCTTTCGTGCTCCGCTTGGGCGCTTCTTGTGCAACCTGCAAACCTGGTTACTTTTGTGCCCAATGACAAAAATTGTTGCTAACACTAGGCTCCATGGGGGATAGAGTCATCCCTTTGATTCTCTAAGAACTCATTTGCAACTTCAGTGCCTTGACATTGGGCTGTGGAGTCATTTACTAAGATGAAAATAATAAGAAAGAAAATGAACAAAGAACCAAAAGGACAATATTTACAAACAAAGGAGCCATCTAAGGCTCAGACAAAACATTTCTTCAAAAAATGTCCATTTACTGGGCTGTTGAAAACCTCTTCACCCTCCAAATCCTCCAACCTGTACGTGTTGTTTGAGAAAACCTCAGAGAGTTTGAAAGGCCCGATCCATAGGGCGTCAAACTTGTTGTGTTTGCCCTTATCTTGCATGGGTGCATCCCACTTAAGCACCAAATCCCCGATCTCAAACTCTTACTTCTTGACTTTCCTGTCAAAAGCCAGTTTGACCTTCTGCTGATGGTTCTAAACTCTGTCCATTACCTGCTCTCTGGCCTGCTGGACTTCCACCAGTTGATGAACTCTTCTGATCATGTCATCAGGCTCGTCCTGATGATCCTGGAATAACTTTGCTACAAGAATGGCTAGCTGAGAAGGGAAAATAGCTTCTACTCCATAAACTAATTGGAAAGGGGAGATGCCTATAGATCTCTTTGTGGTCACTCGATCAGCCCATAGAGTGAATTTCAACTTTGAATCCCAGGCCCTTTTGTTGTCCTCCAATAGTCTTTTGATGATCCTTATCAGGATTTTGTTGGAGGACTCTGCTAAACCATTGCCCTAGGGATAGTATGGGGTGGAGTGAATCAGTTTGATCCCAAATTGCTCACAGAACTTGGCTAACGAATCAGCCTTGAATGAGGCTGCATTATCAGTAACAATCTTTCTTGGGCAGCCGAATCTTGTGATGAGGTCTTACAGGAATCCAATAATTACCTTGTGGGAAGCACTTCTGGTGGGGATAGCTTTGATCCACTTAGTAAAGAAATCTATAGCAGTCAGGATCCATCTGTGATTCCCACTGGAAGGAGGGTGGATTTCTCCAATAAAATCTAGGCCCCATTGCTGGAAAGGTCTCGAAACAACTATAGGCTTTAAATGCAGAGATTTGAGTTTTTGTTTTCCTGAAAAACTTTGGCATGGGATGCAGGCTCTAACTTCTCTACAGACATTAGTGAACAAGGTGGGCTAGTAGTACCCATCTCTGAGAATTTTGTGAGTTGTGGTCTTCCAGAAATGGTTCACTCTGCATAGGCTGCTGTGAAATTCAACCATGATCCTGTCGGCCTCTTGCGGGTTCATGCATTTTAAAAGCACCCCCAGGGGGTCTTTCCAGTATAAAATTTGATCGACAAGGCAGTACCTGACTGCTTTGAGCTTCAGAGCTCTTGCCTTATTTCTTTGCAGGCCATTTGGAGGCCGCAATTCCTACAGAAAATATATGACATCCTTATACCAAGGACATTGGGCCAACAAGGGTTCTGTTTGAGGATCTACATCAAACAACTAATTCTGTTGATTTTCTGAACATGCATTGATGAAATCTACCCCCAAGGCTCTACAATTTGTTTCAGCCAATAGCTTGGCTAAACCTTGACCTTTAATCAATTTGGTAGGCCTTATCTCCAAGTCAAATTCTAGGATCTTAGCTACCCACTTACTCCTCCTCCCATTTATGTCGGGTTGTACAAGGATGTCCTTCACAGAGGCTGAAGGAATGTATGCGGTCACTTTTGAGTGTAGGACATAGACTCTGAAAGCTTTGAGAGCTTTTATGAAGGCATAGGCATGTTTCTCCATGATTTCATACCTAATATCTGCATCTCTTAATGCCTTGCTGAAGAAGGCAATGGGTTGCTCTCGCCCTTCCTCATTTTCCTGCAACAAGACCACTGCTACTATATCAAAAGAAGCAAAAGAGAAAATTAGGAACTCTTTGGAATAGTCAGGACTAATCAACACAGGTTCCTCAGTCAATGCCCTTTTTATTTGGATAAAAGATTCCCTAGGTTCAATGGTCCATTTCACTTCATTTCCCTTCCTGAGCATGGTTGTGATGTGTTTCACCAACTCAACAAAATTGGAGACGAATTTCCTCAGAAAATTAATCTTCCCCAAAAAGGCCTGAACTTCCTTCTTAGATCTGGGAAGTGACAGGGTCTGAATTGCCTCTACCTTGTTGGGGTCAATTCTTACTCCCTTTGTTGATACTATATGGCCTAGTATCTTCCCCTCCTTCATAGAAAACAAATATTTCTTGGGGTTTAAGGATAGGCCAAACCTCCAACTCTTCAAAAAAACTTTTCTTAGATGACAGCAGTGCTCTCTGTCAGACCTGGAGAAGACTGTTATGTCATCCAGATAGATTACCACAAACTTATCTTTTTCCCCAATGAAGGCTATGTCCATGGCTCGCTGAAATGTTGCTCCTGCATTCATCCATTCAAAAGGCATTTTGGCATACATGAATGTGCCCCAAGGAGTGGTGAAGGCCATTTTTTCTCTGTCCTCAGGCATGACTGATATCTGATTATAGCCAAAAAAACCATCAATCATGGATATCCTAGATGCACCAGTTACCCTCTGCAGTATTTTCTCCATGTTGGGCAAGGGGTAGTTGTCTTTCTTTGAGCTCATGTTCAGGTTTCTGAAATCGACACAAAGCCTGATTTCTCCACTTTTCTTCCTCACTGGGATCAAATTGGCCACCCATTTAGAATATCTCAAGGGGACAATGATTTGGGCATCTAACAATTTCTTCACTTCTTTCTCAATGATGGGCAACAACATGGGATTTATCTATCTCATCTTCTGTTTGAATGGCCTAGCCTCTTCATTCAGTGGGATCTTGTGCTCAATGACAGATGTGTCATAAGTCTTGAGGTCTTCATAGGTCCATGCAAACACATCAGCGAATTCATTTAATAAATCAGTATATTCCGCCCTCTGTTCATTGGTTAGGCTACTTGATAATTTGACAAACTTGGGCTCGTCCTTTGTGCCAATGTTACACTCAGCTGTGGCAGCATCTTCATTTGAAACCTTACCCTTTACTGCCACATCATTCCCATCGAACAATCTTTCTAAAGGGACTAGTCCCCTCGGAATGTGATTGCTAGGCAACTGAATAATCTGGTGATTAGAAATTTCATTTAAAAGCACCTCAGGGTGAGGATCACCTTCCAGGTCAGGATCCTGATCAATGTGCAATGCATAAAATTCATCAATAGATTGGAGGAATTTTTCGATTTCCAGATCATCTTCGAATACCTTCCAATGCTTGACATTGTCTGGTACAGAGGGCCTATATTTTATTTCAACATCATATTTGAACATAGGCGACAGAGGAACTTTGAGCAAACTAGTTGAGACAACTAAAGAATTGGTTGAAGTGTTTTCCCCCCTCCGAATGAAATAAATGTTAAAAGCCAAGAAGAAATTATCAATCAGGTCCCATACCTCATTTTTGTAATTTTTGAGCCGAGGATGATTAGCACAATAAGCATTTCTGACTTGCTGGATAATCAGCTCAACATCTCCAAATACTGCTATCTCTTTAATTCCTATTTCTTTTGCAGCCCTCATACCCAGAACAAGAGCTTCATATTCTGCCACATTGTTGGTAGTTTCAAATTCTAGCTTGTATGACAGGGATATTGTATGACAGGGATATGGTCTCTTGACAAGGTGATATGAAAACCACTCCAGCGCTGGCGCCTTCGCTAGAAGAAGCTCCGTCGAAGAACATCTTCCAAACAAAGATGGTTGGAGGGGGAATCTGATAATTAATATTGGGTTGTTTTCTGAATTGGACAGGGTCTTCAGGAGCATTAGTGAACTGCAATAAACTAGACCCCAAATCAGTGTCAAGTGTGAAGATAGGATGATTGGTGGGGTTTGCTTCGTCACTAAAAATGTAGGCCAGCTGAGCTTCCCTATATAACCTCCTTTGTTCCCCTTCGAAGACCGGTATGGTGCCATACGTGAAATCCATCTGTAATGTTCCTCCAAACCTTTTAATCCAAGATCTTGAAAATAGCATGCCAAATTTGGGGGGGACATCAGCTACCACAATATCCATGACCACACTCTTCATGGGCAGCTGAAACAAAGAGACCACCAGGTCTTTGATGACTCCCAGACACTGCACCTTCCTTGAATCNTTCCATTACTATTTTGGGCATAAGGTTATGGGAAGCTCCTGAATCCATGAGGTAGTTATGCAACACTTTATCATGTATGTTCAGGGATGTGTAGAAAGGAGGGGATGAATCATCTCTGTCTTCTACCATGGGCCCTAGGACAACTGCTGGATTTTCATCTTGGAGATTTATTAAGTCAGTGGAAGGCTGAGGGGCTCAGATTGTAGCAGCTTGGAGAGGGACCTTTTGAAATCTTCATTTTTAACTAGTTTGGATAGGGGTACAGGAATTCTAATCTTCTGAATCTCATGCTCAAAATTAAAGGAGGGAATAGGCTTAGGAGCTTCCCTTACCTTAGAGACAGGTTCCTTGGCTGCTGGTGAAGTATTCTGAGTTTTCTTTCCTTTAGTAGTGGTCACTGCAGCTTTAGTAGGACTTTCTACTATGAGGGGTTGATCCTGGCTATCAAAATTCCCTTCTTTCTTTCTTGACCTGAGATTATATCTGTTAGGAGTGTTGTTGGGTTTTTCCCCTCAACTCAACTCGTTGATTTGAGTGTTGATAAAGGATTATTCATATGCCGATTGAGTCAAATGAGGAAATAGGAAAGTGTCTTCGATGCAGTGGATCTCAGGGTCAAGTTCATCCACCCCCTCCCCTTCCTCGTGAGAAACTAGGTTGTTCTGGAGAGGGGTTTGAATCCTCTGATCATCCCTATCTCTGCTCCTTTGTTCCCTTGGGAAAGCCTATGGCACATTTCTATTAGGCTTCCTAAAAGCTCTGCTATCTTTATTTTGGGGATTTCTGTAGATGGGCTTCCCTTCTAATTCCCACCTTTCCATCCTGGTGAAAAGTGATTTTAGCACTCTAGTTGTCTCATCTGTCTGAAGGGGCAGGGGAGAGGAACTGGATGGGGAATCTTCAGGCCTCTACCTAGATGTGTTTCTATCAGTAGTGTTCCTGAGTTGGTCAACAACCAATATGTTAGATTCTACCTCCACGGTTGCATCCTGCATGTGGGCCAGAGTAGTGGCTCTTCTTTCCCTCAATAGGAGGCAAAAATTGGGATCAAAGGCGCTAGCATAAGTGATGTTTGCAGAGGATTCGTAGGGTTTTATCTCAGCAGGGATTTTATTGTACATTTTATTGAATCTCTTGGAGAAGTCAAAGATAGACTCTCCTTCTTTTCTCTTTAAAGACCCAAACTTTGTCATGTAATACATGAAGTCTTTTTTATCTCCCCACTGTCTCAAAAAGGCATTATCCAAATCTTCGATCCCATCAATAGATCCAGGAGGCAGGGCCTTAAACCA
>SNQJ01S0053908.1:105412-133008 GCA_010110895.2 Picea sitchensis
GATGTGGCTCTTTCAGGGAGATTTGCACACAGAACTAAGGTAACACACAGCAATCAAAAAATTCAACACTCTGCTACTCTACATATGTACAGAGGATCATCTCTCAATCTATCTCATATTCCAGCCCCTCTCGTGAGAGAGTCAGGGCTGTCCTAGCTCTGATACCATGATGAAATCCATAAGAACATAAGCAAACAGTATTCACACACAGAAATGTATTGTATATTATACACAAGAAAACATTACATATATATATCAGAAGAGCAGATTCAACTGTCTGCGATATAAACGGATCTGAACCGCTTGTAACAACATTCATTAAATTTCTCCATTATTCTCTAACATTGCAAATATTTGATCTATTTTACACAGCCTTACTTAAATCCTTAATGCTTCTCCATGATTTAGCTGAGGTTGTGTATATCTAATTACATCTCTTTAGAGGGGGTTCCACTGTGTTTATAAAATCCTCATCCAGAATTGATGGTTCATATAACAAAATTGAATGCAATCCTCATATTACCTGGTAATTCAAAATAAAATGGGAATCCAGTGCAATGTCCATGTATACTTTATTTTTGTTTGTTTCGATGCCCTATTTGGATTTGATGGTTCACTCGTCTTTGCTATATTTTTAATTATGTTTATCCAAATATATATTTAGATTTTATATATTTTATATTTAATGAATTTTACAAATTAATTTTCTATACATATAATTAGTTGAATTATGCATTATTTAATGATATGATGAATGTCTATTAAGATCAGAATAGTTTTGTGGAACTTTAAAAAACTTAAGAGATTACTTTTAGAATCATATTTCTGTGTTAAAAAAATCGAAATGTTCCAAGATCACCATAGTTTCATTTTCTTATTTTCTCTTCTTTTTTTTTCAAATATTGTATTTTTTTTAATTAACTCAAATTATATATTTAACATAAAACTTTGGTGTTCATGTTTTCTTCTACCCTTGATTTGTCCAAACTCCTAAGCTTTTGCATTTTCAATAATATTTTCATCTTAATTTTCTATGAACTGCTTCCTTTTTCCAAGGAGTTGAGGTGATCTTCTTTTTTATTGTTTTTTTTAAGTTCCAGTGTTTTGAATGGTTTGGCTATTTTTTTTAAATCTTGATTCAATGGTTTGGCTATCTTTTTTAAGACTTGATTCCTAGCATTTTAAGACTATTTTAAGACTTGATTCATAGCATTTTTTGAGAGCCCTCAATGCTTTATAAGACAGTTTGACCATTCTTTTTTGTTTTCCTAATTTTTAGTTGTTATTAACTTCTTTAGTTGTTATTAACTTATTTCCATGATACTCTACCAGAAAATAATTGTGCATTTGACAATTATATATTTGTTTTTGTTCACTTAACCTTTAGTTATTAGTTTATTTGGAGTTTTTTAAGACACTATTAGTAATACTTTGTAAAATTATCTTTGTGAGACTTACATTGATTGTTTTTAGTCATTTGTGGATATTAAAATTAGTTTTATTCTATTATGTTTCTAATCTTTGTTTCATTTTTTTCTTTTTAGTCATTTGTAAACATTAATAACAATTCTATTATATTTTATTTTTAATATGCTCTCCTTTCCCTCTTCTTGATTGGGTTGTGAGGACCTCTCTTCAAGCAGAATGATGCAGTTATGGGCACCTTGACCCTATACATCATACATCACTCCATTAAGAACTATTTTCTTTGGACAATTTTTTTTTACATATGGCTCCAAATTATTTGGAAATCCTTACTAATATTGGAATCGTCTTGAATTCTTTTTATACATACATCACTCCATTAAGAACTATTTTCTTTGGACAATTTTTTTTTACATATGGCTCCAAATTATTTGGAAATCCTTACTAATATTGGAATCGTCTTGAATTCTTTTTATACAAGATTGTAGCTTAGATGGCATGGATTAAGATAATTAACTAAAGTCCATCAGAACTAAGTGCTTGCCTGAGCCTCTAGGATTTGTTATCACATAAAACTGCACAGACAAATCTGCATGACAATTATAAACAAACAATCCTGTCACGGTTGGATGCCTCTCCATTCTACTGGCTGGGGTGTCCCTATTAATTAAATGCTGATGCTGCTGTCTGAGAATGTGACGGTCAGCAAACAAAAGCCTACTAATGTCTCAAGAATCGACTGTTTAACCCCACCAGTGTCTCTCAAATCCGAATATAAGGAAGTCTCATCTCCCCAAGGCTAAGGCGCCTTCACTTCTGAGAAAATAGGAAAGAAAGCATCAGAAATGGCAAAAGCTATCACAGAAAGCGATGGTAAACTTTTTGGTCTGCCAAATGTCTTTCATTTAATGCTTTAGAGGGATTTTCTTCCCTGGTCTACCTGCTCTTTCCATTCTAACTGCTGGGCAGAAGATTTTTCTGTTGTTAAGATAAGCTTTTACTTATTTAAATGGCTTTAACCCAGGTCGAACCTCCCAGTATGACTGTTTTTTCCAAGGGAATAAAGCTGGAAGTATTGTTGTTCATATGTCTTTCCTAATTCACGGAGTGCTGAAGCTCTTGATAAGGGTCGAACTCATACTTTATGGCCTTTTCCTATCAGTTAAAAAAAAGGAAAGTTCTTACTGTTCACTTAAAGTATAAGAAATATATTTCTTCAAACTTAACAGTTTGATTTCATAAAAAAAAACAGATCCTCTTTATACCTTCATTATCTATTATTGTTGTTTATAATAATAATAATAATGATAATTTAATTTTAAGATAAAAAAAAAACCAGATCCTCTTTATATCTTCATTATCTATTATTGTTGTTTATAATAATAATAATAATAATAATTTAATTTTAAGGTCAAGGGACCCCTCCACTCAGAGAGGGACTCCTTTGAAATTGATCTTGTAACCTCTTAAGAGAAAACACATACATCCTTAAACCTTAACTTCTGAAGAAAAATGTAAACTGCTTTAGTTCCCTTTTAAAATCTCTTTCTATTTACTTTCAGGAATTTTCCTACCCACTCCCTTGGACAACACATTGACTATAAAAGGGGTTGGCTAGCTGTTCTATGAAATAGCACACAAATCACTATTTTTTGTTGTTCAAAATTTATTTTTGAATGCAGAAATAAATTCAGCTTACTGAAAAAATCCCAGGGTCCTAAGATTCTACAGAAATAATCACTTAAATCTACAAGTTCAATAATTTCTTGCCACATTTCGGATAAATATCCCCCCAAAAAATCTTCATTTCATAGAATTTTTAACCTTATAAAAAAACTCAAAAAGATGTAAAATGTCTTTCAAATACCCAACACAGTATTGGCAAGGGCTCGTTTTCAAATTTCATGAAAGGGGGCCACCATAGACAGCGCCCACTAAAAGAACGCCCAAACTTGAGAGACAATTCTCTAGAGGAGAAACATGCTACTAAAAAAACAACACATTAGCTATAAAAAGACCAATGAAAATTTTAGAGAAAAATACCACTAAAGAAACAACACATCTATANAAAAAAAAAAAAAAAAAAAACCAATAAAAATCTTAGATAAACATGACATTAAAAAAACAACTTTTGCAATCAACAACTCTCAACTCAGTAAAGATCACAACCATCTTCTCAAATATTACACTAATGTTTTCCATGTTCCTAAATCTTTGGCTCCTTACTATGAAATTGACCATCTTATCAATTTTAGCTTCGGGGCCTTTCTTCTAGGGGACTATGTACAAGAATTTTTTCATGAAATGGCACAATGAAATAAAAAATCCAAAAGTTGTTTGATGAGTGTTTCTCCTAGTTGGTTAAGCTTTAGAACTAATTATTTTGTTTTTTTAATGATTTGTTGTTTTTATTGAAAAAATGATAGTGAAAGGAGCTCAATGTTTGGTTTTTCAAGCAATAAATAAAATCATTATTGCAATTTGTTACAATTTTCTATATATATATATATATATATATATGAGAGAAAGAAAGAGATAATGAAAAGAGTATTTTTCAAACATGGATCTAAAGACTAAGATATTCACATAGAATAAGCTTATTTTAATGGTTAGATATTTGATAGGATAAGCTATTTGAATAGTTAAACTCCAATTATACCTTGACATCCTTATTGTATCATTTACTTTCAATTTATCATTTACTTCTTTAACATTCTCATATTCTCTAGAACTTCAAATTAACACTTAGAGCTTATCCAAATTTCCATTGTTGGTTTTATATTATCTTGAAAAAATGGTGGGGTGTTAATGCAACTTCCACTAGCACAAAAAAAATTGTGCAAAATTCAAATTTGCAAGATGGCTTATGACCAAACACCTACATACATGTACCACATGCTAAAAGTCCATAGTCAAAGAAACATAATAACATTAAAACAAAGGACCATTACTTGAGCATAAACAAACTAAGAAATAATCACACAAATGTTGGGAGGAGGGTGGTGATGAGCATTCAATGTAGGGTCCCATCTCGTAATCAATAGATTAGCATCTGTTAACTACATAGGTTCTCATGCATTGGTTGGAGGTTCTATATGCTTTGACCCTTTGGAAATGGCTAGGGTAGGAGTCGAGAACTACTAATCACTTCAAGCTGAGGATGGGGGCCAACTTCTTTGCATTCTTGCCTCTGCATACCTATCTATTAGCTCAGTGGTGGGGCCCACTATGACTTGTATGGGAGCTTTCTAACAGAGACTAAAAAGGGGCAAGTGGCTCCGTACTCAAGGTGCAATGGAGCCACCCAAGAAGTCTAGAACTTGTTGGAGACGCTCCAATTCCATCCTTAACTTTTGCATTTGCACTGTGATTTGTATGGATACAATGGCACAAGTTAGTGCATTGTTATACCAAAAATTTTTATTGATGTGGTTATTGAATTAAAAACATTGTTTTGTTTCTACTAAATCCAATATATGATTTTTAATCTAATAAGTATTCATGCATAGTGGAATTCAAGTGCCCAACACATTCTTGGCAAGGGCTTGTTTTCAAATTTCATGAGAAGGGACCACCATAGACAATGCTCACTGAAAGAAAGCCCAAAATTGAGAGACAACTCTCTATATGAGAGATAGGGATTGACAGCCTCTTAGGCCCTCCACACACTCTACATCATGAAAGTTCCAACAACCTTAACTTAATTTTGGGTAATCTAGAGGATTTGTAGTGATATTCCCTTTTAGGTTTGCTTCTCTAGCAAGAGGCCCTAACCACATGCACTGATTTGGTGCATGCACATTTTTTGATCCCGCCATGAAATTGAGAACTAAAATGGTTGATGATCTAAAAGAGTGGTTTTGTCGACCACATGCAGTGATCATCCTTAGTTAGAGTTTTTAATATGCCTAAAATATAATGATAATTAATTATTGTAATACAACCATTGGTCATCTCGTTCGCATGAAGGGTTGTGACCTTTCTACTCCGTTGTATATAAATAGTTCTCTATATATCAATGTAAAGAAGGATTCAATTATGAAAATATCATCATTTGTACATTGGTTTCCTACAATTGGTATCATAGAAAAATTTTCCATTCTCCATTCAACCAGTTGTCACCTTCAATTATCGTACTCGTTGCCATACCTATCATTTTCTAGCCATCGTCTTTCATCCATTGTACAATCGTCGTACGAGCCATCATACCTATCATTTCCTCGTTGTCATCTTTCAGCACCATACAATCATTGTACCATCAATAATTAGCATCGTACCATTGCACGGTTGCCAAATCAAATTGATTGTTGTACAATTAAGTTCATTCTAATTATTTCAAGAAGTCTCGATTCTTTTACTCATGTTATAAAACTAGCTTCCCATGAGGCAGATAGATAATTCAAGGAAGACCTCGAGTGTTATAGAGCCTCTATATTTAGAAGTAACTGATACAATGAAAAAACTAGAAGCTAAAATTGACACTAGTATTGAAGGGATCAATGAAAAACTTGACATNTAGCTTCCCATGAGGCAGATAGATAATTCAAGGAAGACCTCGAGTGTTATAGAGCCTCTATATTTAGAAGTAACTGATACAATGAAAAAACTAGAAGCTAAAATTGACACTAGTATTGAAGGGATCAATGAAAAACTTGACATTATTACAAACAAGGAGAACTCAAATTTCAAGCTACTTAAGGCTAAGCTTAAATAATTAAAAAACATAAGTAAAGGAATAAGATATCTAAATTCCTAGAAATCATTTTCACCATTCATCCAACACAAATTCATTCAATGGTATTGTACACAATAAAAATAAATATACCCAAGTTTGACAGTATTGATGATCGAGAAGGCACACAATGGATTGATAAAATTGAAAATTATTTCGATTTGTATCAAAGACACGATGAGGAAGAGAAAATCAACATTGCATCAATTCCCTAGGATAAATTAGCTTGTGATTGGTTCTTATGGTTCAGGGATTAACAAGAGATTGGGACACATTCAAAAAAAAAATCAATCACAAGAGATTGGGACACATTCAAAAAAAAAATCAATCTTTTTCAAGACATTGAGGAGGACAAAGTCTTCATAAAACTCACCTAGTTGCAACAATTAGACTCCACAGAGGAATATTTTAAGGATTTGCATGTACTAACCACCCGTGTTATAGATCTATCCGATAAATGTCTATTGCATATTGCCATATTAGGGTTGAAAAACAATATACATAATGAATTCAAATTACTAAACTTTAAGTATATCAAGCAAGCATGAAAAAAAGCCAAACTCGTGTCCTATCAGCAAATCCTTTAACCATAGTCTAAAAAATCAAGTTCAAGATATATTCCTCCTCACCTAAGAAATTCACAATCATATAAAAGGAAGGATAAGAATTGATGTTTCGGATGCAACACACCCAATTGGAGCCGAGGGCATAAATGCAAGGACAAAAGGTTCTTCCTATGTGAAAAAAATAGTAATAACATTAGTGACAAGCAAGAGGAAGACGAGGACGCATCTTCTTCCGATGAAGGATCTGATAATGAGGAATCTAACAAGCAAAAGTCCACACCAACACTTTATGCCATTGCAATTACATGTATTACTAATCCAAATTAGATCATTATATTATTTTTCATTATTTTGATGCTTTCAGAGTGGAAAAAATTGGAGGAATCAACTTGTGGAGCCATTTTAGTGCAAGTCCCAATTTGGAAAATTAGGTCCAAAAACTCGTCTAAAATATTTCGAAGCCATTTTTAGGGAACAACAGACATTTTTTTGGGTCCAAACCTACTCTGGAGAAAGATTCTACATATTACACATTGATTCCTTTCCAACGATGCAAGAATCACCTCAATCAGAGTTCATATGAGAAAGTTATGTCTCCTGCAAGTTGACCTACCATGTTGACCACTATGGTACGAGTGAATGCCACATCAACCCCCATTACTCAAAACGTGTGGGGCTAGCCATGTGGGGAATTCTAAGAATATTATATAAGGTCCAAACCTTATCACTAATTGAAGTTTGAGGAAGTCAAAACCCTACCACTAGATGGTTATTGGGCTATGTTAAATATTGGGCCACTATGAGGAGAAGGGGTTCTATTCTTTTGCATTGTATCGTATTCCATAGTTGAGAAAAACAATCGTGAGTGGTATTTTGTGAGCATAAAATAGGAGGAGGAGGATTATGTAGCAGTCATTCAGGCCACAATGTCAAAAGGTAACTTCATAGTGAGTTCTCATTCCTTTGTATGTGCATTTTATAATTGAAACAAAGAGAGCAAAGCATAGGCCTCACCTTCTAGCTAGGTTTTCTCCCATATTGGGTTTCCTAGGTCAAATCTTGTGTTCATTTTTGTGGATGGTGTGTATTTTGTGCCTATTCTTTCATTTTTATATTTCAAAGATTTCTTAAATTCAAGTAAATGTAGTAATTAACTAATATGGGATATAAGGAAATAAATTGCAAAAAACTAAAATTTTAGAATAGTTTAAGATTTGTTGTGAATAATTGTTCCAGTGGATCAATATTCACAACAATTTACATATCGTATTGGTATTAGAGAGAGGTTTCTTTGGGGTATTTGTCGTAAGTTGTAGGGATCCAAGATTCAATTTAAGTAGAAAGTCGCAGAACCCTAGCCATGGTCGATGAGTCTATTCATAACAACCCTCGAGATCCAATAAAGGACATATTTATAATGTTGGAAGAGAAATTCACTGACATATCTCACAATATGTCCCTCCTCATGGTGGATCTAGCAAGAAAGATCAAACCGTTCAGAGATATTGGAGGCTCTAACTCTGAGATCATATCAGAAGGGAAATCGAGAGATAATGAAGACCCAGAAAGGAGTCAAGGAAAGAGACCAAGAAAGAGAAACCAAGTTCAAGTGTCATTAAACCTTCACAATCCTTATTCAATATGGAAGTGAAAGTGGACATAAATCCATACCAAGGTGAGATAGATTCATTAAAATTGAACCATTGGTTGCAATAAGTAGAATTTTATTTCAAAGTTCACCATATAGATGAGGAGAAGAAGATATCATTTTCCCGACTGAATTTAGAGGGCCATGTTTTAACCTAGTGGGAAAGTCACATGGAGACACTTAGGCTGGAGGGTGATCCACTAGTAACTATGTGGGATAATTTCAAAACCCTCATTAAGTCCTACTCTTATCCTATTGGGTATGTAGAGGACCAATGGATCCATTGGCACTACTTCAGGCAAAGGCAGGGACAAAGTGTACATGTGTACACCACTGAGTTCAGAAAGATGGCCATCATGTTGGATATCTCTCCTAAGAACCTAAATGTAATGATCAAGTATTTGGAGGGTGTGCATAGTCATCTACAAAAGCAAGTGATGTTTTTCAATCCAAGTATAGTGTATGAGGCATGTGTGCATGCACAATATCTATAAAAATATAGGCCACAAGAAAGGGAACCCAAGTAGTTCCAAGCATAAAGAGCACCAGGAAGATTCCAAGGAGGGGAAGAAGAAGTGGAAGGGAGATAAAGATAAGAAGACAAAAACCACTACATATTAGTGCAAGGATCTCAATAACCATTGTAACCATTGCAATATTGATGGCCACACTGAGGAAAAGTGTTGGAAACTACATCCAAAGTTGAACCCAAGAACCATAAGAAGGATGCAAAGAAAAATAATGTTATAGCCATGGATTTGAGCAATCAAGCCGAAAGAAGCTCTGATGTGGATGAGAATATTGTTTGCACATCATTGCATAAGGAGGTGAATTTGAGTAGCCTTGATCATTGAGAAGAGAAGGAGATGACCAAACTCATCCACATCAATATATAGGTCAAGAAGACCAACATAGATGCTCTATTAAACTCTAGTTCATGGGATAATCCCATAGCAATAGATCTGGTTAGCAAGCTTGGATTGGAGGTTCATGATCATCGTATCCATTGGGTTGGGTAAACAAGGATGCATAGATAAAGGTAATGAAACAATGTAAGATTAAATTTGTTGTAAGTGAAGACTTTATTGATGAAGTGGTGTTGGATGTAGTACCCCTAGATGTGTGTGGTGTAGTGTTTGGGAGCCCATACATGTATATGAGGGATGCAATCTTCATGTAGAGATGCAACCAGTACCACCTGATCAAGGATGGGAAGTCCTACATAATCAATTCCCACAAAAGTAAATCGAAGATCTCACTGGTAAGTGCCAACAAAGCCATGAAGTTGATTAGTTCTAGTAAGAAATATGTTTTACTTTTCTTAGGAGAAAATCAGTTTGATGATGATTCAATAAGAGTAAAGGAATTCCTAGAGGGGTGTACTAAGAGTAGAAACATTATTTGGAGGAGTTTATATAGGCATATAGAGGAGTGTTAAAGGATCCAAAAGGGATACCATCCAAGAGGGAAGTGAAGCATGAAATACAACTATTTTCAGACTCCCCATTATTGAACATTGGGCTATATAGATAGTTCGTTCTGGAAGCAAATGAAGTGAAGAAACAGTTGTAACAACTGCTAGAGAGGGGAGTGATTCGATTGCACAACTCACTTTGTGGGTCACCTATCATTATAGTACCCAAGAAGGATGGGACTTGGCAGATGTGTCTCGATTACACATATTTAAACAATATTACTCTCAAGAATCAGTACCCGCTACCCAGGATCGATCATTTGTTAGACCAGTTGCATCACGCTAAGTACTTCACCGAGTTGGATCTAAAATCAGGATACCACCAAGTGTGTTTCAAAGAAGAAGGCACCTGGAAGACTATCGTCAAGACAAGGTAAGGACTATATGAATGGTTGGTCATGCCATTTGGATTAGGTAATTCACCAACTACATTTATGAGACTGAGGAATAATGTATTACGCCCATATTTAGATTCATTTGTTATACTATATTTGGATTATTTATTGGTTTATAGATATACCTCAGAAGAGCACATCTCACATCGTATGCAGGTGTTAGAGATCTTGAAAAAGCAAAATTTGTTGGATAACCTCAAGAAATGTGAGTTTGCTCAGTAGTAATTAGTGTATTTGGGGTATATGATCAGTGGAGGGGAACTCAAGATAGATCCTACCAAGATGGAGGCCATCATGAAATGGATAGTTCCTACCAATGCCATTGAATTTAGGAGCTTTGTTGGGGAAACACAGTACTTGCAAGAGCTCATAGATCTATTTTCAGAAGTAGTTGCACCACTCCATGCCATAACAATGAGTGGTAATAGTTTCCAATGGGGAAAGAATCGACAGAAGGATGTCAATGAGCTGAAAATAAAGATCATTCAAGCACCAATTCTTGTATTACCAAACTTGCAAAAGCCTTTTGAAGTGGAGAAAGATGCAAGTGGGTATGCCATGGGAACAATCTTGATGCAAGGAAGAATGCATGTATGTTATCATTCTAAAATATTTCATGGGGAAACTCTTAACTACCCTACCTATGACAAGGAACTTTATGCCCTAGTTCAAGATGTCAAGAAGTGGAAGAACTATCTAATGGGAAATGAAACCATTATCCATATAGATCACTAGTAGCTACATTGTTTGCAGGCTCAGAGTAAGCTACAACAAACCAGACATTACAAGTGGATGGGGTTTTTACAACAGTTTCATCTAGTCATCAAGTATAATAAGGGAAACACTAACACTAATAAGTTGGCATGCATTCTTTCAAGGCCACACACATCCACTATTACACCTTGGCGAACTCTCATGCACATGGAGCCTTTTATCCATGATGCATACAAAGAGGCATACACATAATACAAGGACTTCAAAGTGGTTTTTTAGCAACTACAGGGCCAAATTCATGTAGAAGAAGGTGATGGAAAGGAAAACTATCATCTCCATAATGGTTTGTTCTGCAAGCTAGACAAACTCTGTGTTCTGTTACACCCACACTACAACCTCCAAATTTTCTTTTCTTAGCATCTATCCAAGACAAGAAATTGGGCCCCCCTTCGATTCTTCCAACCAGACCCTCGCACTCCCTCTTTCATGCAAGTGGCTAAGCCCAAGTTCTCCTCACCCTACCTCGCCTTATCATTTCTAGTTCCTCCTCAGATCACTTCTACCCAACGATCCTCACTTCAACAAGTCCCTTCTTCTTGTGCTGACACATAGTGTACTAACGCATCTATCGTGTCTTCCACCCCCACATTGATGCACCAATGGTTCCTTCAAAAATACATAAGACACCTCCCTTTGAACTTGGATAATAGGTCAGCGCTCTTCTGCCAAACCTCACTGACACACATCTTCATCATCAATGAAGTTCGCATGATCAATGTTGTCTCATCGATATTGGTTACATGATTATAATCACCACACACACTCCTTCCACCGATTGACTTTATTCTACTTGCGTTGATGCATCACATAACAATGACTCTCCCTCCCTTTCCCTCTGTTACAATGCTTATCGATGAGGTTCACCTCTTCTTCCCCAACACACTACCCGTTGACAAGTTTCCCCCTCTTGTCACAAATGCGTCAATGGAAGGATGTCAACCCATTTTCATCGTCGATAACACCAAGGAAAATCTGCTTGGTCTCACCAACGTTGATCAAGCAAGAGTATCCCACTTTTTTCCTGAGGGTTATCTTGGTATAATTATTTTTAGATGAATATATAATACATTGTTGGCAGCCCCAAAAAATGCAGCACCTCAATCATGAGCGGAAGAACCAGGGATTGAATCCAGGGAAGCTTACTTGATATTTAAATTATTTAATTCATCATTTATATGCATTCTAATGGTTAGTATTGATGATTTATTTGGAGTTACTCTCATCTATTGTATGTTCAATGGTGCCAGGTACTGAGCGAAGGAGCGTCACACTCATTATTCTCATGATGAAATCTATAGTTAAAGACGACAAAGGAGAAATAGTGATAGATGTAGCAGTGATGGAGGAGCAACAAAGAAAATCTGAGGTAAATGGATGAAGAAGAGATATATAAACTCCATGAAAATCAATTGTCAAACTTGAATGATGAAGATGCTCCCATGCCCAAGGCCAATCTTCATGATGTGCAAGTCACATATAGCCAAAATCCATGGCGACTCACCAACGCTAGGAGACAAATTCTAAATGTAACTATTTCCGTTGTTACTCTTCATCACAAAGAGGGTGAGAACAAACATTGGATGATGAAAGGTCACGGAGGGAGACAAAAGGCCAAAGGTCTTATTGAATCTCAATAAATAATAGAATTGAACCCAAAGAAAGGGCTTTTTTGGCTCTTCAAACATTATACACTTCTGAATTGTTTTGGGAATACATTGTCAATCAAAATTGGAGAGTTGTCCTTAGATTTTTCATGTACTATTGCTAAAATTGTTAATACAGAGAAGCCCTCGGGGCCAACTTTTGATAGAGAGAAGAACTTGCATGTGTGGTTGTTTTTGCTACGAACTATTTCAAGCAAGATGTATGTTGTTCACATGGGTTGTAAGAGCATATTTGTTTATGGACTATTCTAATGCAATATATACTATCTTGCAGTTTTGTTACTCTTTCTTATATTACATGTCCTGAGCGAATGAGTTGTGAATGTATGCAGAAATGTGACTTAGACTATTCTAGTTATTAACGTGTATGCATGTGTTTCTAACTGTGTACCTTCATGAAAACTATTCAATTAAGGTTTATGCATAGCTTAGTTTCATTACGACTCATTATGTTACTATAGTTCTCTCCTAGATAAGATATGATATATTAGAACTAGATTAGACCTGCATTTACATAGTCTTAATCTACATGTTTCGTTTGCATAAGCATTCATCATTCACCCTCATCGGTGGATCGGGTCACAACCGGTAAAACCAAACCAACAATGGTTTTTGAGACATAATCTGGATGGTTTCCCTATTCCAAACGGTGAGAGGTCTAATTGAGACTACTTACCGAGGAGAACTTGTTACCCCTTACTGTTGTCGAGAGAATTTAGACCAGTCAATAGAATTGGCGCTAGAAGGAGGGTCCGATGACAAGCCTGTCCACGTGGAGCCATTTCATTTAAATCTTAACCATCCCATGGATCCTCTCCATACCTATGTATGGGATGGCCCTTTGAGTCTTCCAAGACCAACCAAGGGCATCTTAGTCGAGACAATCAATCTCTTGTCAAACCAAAAATTCGACGGTGAAGGGAATTTCTCTGCTTTTACGCATCTCAAAAGATTTTACATTGCTTGAAGAAATATTAAAATTGTACAAGATAATGAAACATGTCGATTGTTCATCATCACATTCAAAGGGCGAATTAAATCCTGGTTTAGGACATTGCCAACAAATCAATCCATAGTTGGAAACAATTCATGGAATTGTTTATCGTTGCTCATGAAAATTATGTTTATGACGAAATCGTTGATGAACAAGCATAAATCCGTAGGCTAAGGAATGAATCTGAGAATGATTTGTTTCTAAGAGTCATGCAGATTTACTGTAGATTTCCTAAAAGTGATGAACCCTCAGGCCAATAAATATTCGATTGATTTTCATATCTTGTGTCTATTTATGAAGAATGTGATATGAACGATCAAGACATCTCCTATTCACAAAATTCAGATACGACCACAAATGATATAGGGGGCATAATCTCCAACCATCACTCTAAAACAACTGTAGTGGAATCTTTATCGGTAATCCTCGACCCCATAGCCCCAGAGTGTGAACCATGTAACGATCCCCCTTCTAAAAATCATGATAATATTTTGTTTTGTGATGAACCTCTCATTGAATAAATCATGTCATCTTCAATATCTCAAGACCTTCATGCACTATATACAAATTTGTTCGATAATAATCATCCACATGAGCATCCATCTGCCTTAATATCAACATCAGTGATGTGCTTGTTCAAAACACTTACCACCAAATTCAGTGATGTGCTTGGAGAGGTTGCTAATAACTCTAGCGCACACTATCAAAATACTCAGTATCAAGTCTAGCGATGGATCAACAAACTTACCATGAACTTCTTTGCTTGTGGTTGGAGCACTTAACACGAACTATGGCACTTGTGGTCATAAGCATAATTTTTGGGGTTTGCTTGGGTTTCGATTCAGGTTATGGAAACATCACTATGGAGGGGCTGTGACCCACGAACCCACTCCATGTTGTAAACGGATTATAATGGGAAGTGGGGAGGGCGTAGTCATACCACCCTTTCCGCCTTGGTTAATACGATGGATTTAGTGAAGTCGGAGGGAGAAGGGGTGTGGAATGACACCCCCTTCCCCTTTCTTACTTATTATTCAAAGAACATTTTTTAAATGTAAAATGGAAGTGGGGAACACCCCTATTTTTTAATTTTGATATTTTAAAAAAAGATGCCTTCTCTTTTTAGAAAAAACAATTTTTAACTTAAATAACTTGGTTGAAATTTTTTTCCCCATTTATACAAAACCAAAAAAAAATCTAAGTGCCAAGATTTTGTGGAAGCATTACAAAACAGTTTGATCTAAACCAACGTGCCCTTGACGATGACAAAGTATAATCTAAGGCATTATAGTGTCCACTTGCCCAGAGAATTTAAAATAATGTGCACCAACACAATCACTCGGCGAGGTTCATGAATTGGCCTCCGACGCAAATCTGAGGAGTTAGTTCAAACTCCTCCAATGGCAAGTCAGACGATTTAGTTTAAACTCCTCCAATGGCAGGTCATAAGAGTTAGTACTAACTCTTTCAAAACTAAAAAAAATGGCCTCTCGTAAATCAGCCATAACATTTGACTCAGGGATTCGTTTTGCACGTTATTTATACCATTGGAAAGGTCTTTCCATGTTATACAACTTCCTAGTTGTATGATTTGATAAATTCCTAACATATGCTATATTTATTTTTATATGAAGATATAATACATTGTTGGTAGCCCCAAAAAACGTAGCGCCTCAATCATGAGCAGATGAACCAGGGATTGAATCCAGGGAAGCTTAGTTTGGATTTACTCTCATCTATTATATGTTGAATGGTGTCATGTACCGAGTGAAGGAGGGTTGTACTCAGTATTCTCACGATAAAATATATAGCTAAAGATGACAAAGGAGCAATAGCGAAAGATGTAGTAGTGATGGAGGAGAAGCAAAGAAAATATGAGGAAAATGGATGAAGAATAGATCTAGAAACTCCATGACGATCAATTGTTGAACTCGGATGAAAAAGATGCTCCCATGCCCAAGGCCAGTCTTCATGATGTGTAAGGCACATATGGCCAAAATCCATGACGACCCACTAGCGCTAGGAGACAAATTCAAAATGTAATTGTTTTCCTTGTTACTCATCATCACAAAGAGGATAAGGACAAACGTTGGAAGAAGAAAAGTCATGGAGGAAGACGAAAGACCAAAGGTCTTATTGAATCTCAATAAATACTAGAATCGAACCCAAAGAAAGGACCTTTTGGCTCTTCAAACATTGTACACTTCTGAACTATTTTGAGAATACAGTGTCAACTAAAATTGGAGAGTTGTCCTTAAATTTTTCATGTACTAGTGTTGAAACTGTTAATACGAAGAAGCCCTCAGGGCCAACTTTTGACAGAGTGAAGAACTTGTATGTGTGGTTGTTTTTGCTGTGAACTATTTCAAGAAAGATGTATGTTGTTCACATGGGCTATAAGAGCATGTTTATTTATGGACCATTCTAATGCAATATATGTTATCTTGCAATTTTGTTACTCTTTCTTATATTACATATCCTGAGTGAATGAGTTGTGAATGAATGTAGAAATGTGACTTAGACTATTTTGGTTATTGACTTGTATCCATGTGTTTCTAACTATGTACCTTCATGACAAATATCTAATTGGGGATTATGCATAGTTTAGTTTCATTAGGACTCATTTTGTTACTATAGTTCTCTCCTAGATAGAATAGGGTAGATTAGAACTAGATTAGACCTGCATTTACATAGTCTTCATCTACATATTTTGTTTTCATAACCATCCATCATTCACCCTCATCAGTGGACCGAGCCGCACCTGGTAAAACCAAACCATCAATGGTTACTGGGCCAAAATATGGATGGGTTCCCTATTCCAAATGGTGAGAGGTCTAATTAGGACTTCTTATCAGGGAGAACCCCTTACTATTGTCGGGCGAATTTAGACCCATCAACATGTTCCTAAAGATGAAATATTTTAGCTTATCAGAGAGGCTCACAACTCCAAGGTTGTAGGACATTTTGTTGTTGAGAAGACATTTTCTAACTTACAAAGGTATGCGTATTGGCCTAGAATGCAAGAAGATGTAGCAGGGTATACTAGAGGATATATACTTTTTTGTACCAACAAGCTTAGTAACATAAAACAAAGACTATACTATCCCTTACTTGTACCCACTTGACCTTGGGAAATAATTTCCATGGATTTTGTGGGAGTTTTACCAAAACCCAGGAAGGAACATGACTATATTTTTGTGGTATGACTGGTTCAATAAGATGTGCATTCTTATGCCTTGTAAAAAGACCATCAGATGAAAAGAATCAACAAACATGTTCTTTGAATAGGTATGGGTGCACTTTGGGATACTAAGGAGCATCATCTCATATTAAACTACACTTTGGGAGAAGATGGACACAAAGTTGAAGAGATCTACAACATTCAATCTGTAGACAGATGGGTGGACAAAAGTAGTCAATAGAACTTTGGTGCACTTTTGAGGGGTTACAATCAAAAGCAAATGAAGACCTGGGATGGAAATCTAATCTATATTCAACAATATTATAACAGAGCAGTACATACTTCTATTGGTAAGTCCCCTTTTGAAACTTTCTTTGGGTATTTGCCATCTTCACCGTTGGATGTCATGTATGGACAACAAGGAGGAGTGAGGGAAGACACTGCGAGAGAAGCATTAAAATCATAGAAGTTTTTCAAAAATATTAGGTAGATCCATTTGCAAGGATAGAGGACATTGAAGAAGTCATGGGAAAGGTACAAGGCACAACATGAATAATACAAAACAGAAAAATATTTCAAAGCGAAAGATAGAGTTTGGTTACAACTAAACAAGGAAAGACTATAGGTGGTAAGAAGTTCAAGGCTTTGCGGTATGCCCCTTTTGAGGTATTAAAAAATGTGGGAGATAACGCCTACAAGATTAGTATACCCTGATACATGCACATTTACTCAGTAGTGAATGTGGAGAATTTGAAATTCTATGAGCCTTCCATGTTGGATCAGGAGGAGGAGTGGGCCCTACCTACCATAGAGGACTTACCGCCAGATGCTCAAGCAAAGTTGGTAGAAGACACAGTTTTGCAAAAGAATTCCAGAACTACAATATAGAGGTAGAATGACCTTTGGCATATTGGGTTGGAAGGACAACTTATAGGCAAAGAAAAATGGTACTCCAGGGAGAAGGTAGAGGAAAAATTGCTTCATCTCATTCAGTAAATATTTTGGGGACCAAAATTCTCCCTAAATGGGGAGGTATGAATTGGATTGGATCATTATATTATTTTTCATCTATATCGATGCTTTCAAAGTGGAAACAATTGGAGGAATCAACTTGCATAACCATTATAGCAGCAGGTACCAATTTGGAAAATTGGGTCCAAAAACCCATCCAAAATATTTTGAGGCATCAAAAGACATTGTTTTTTTGTCCAAACCTACTCTAGAGAAAGATTCTATATTCTATATATTGAGGCCTTTCCAACAGTGCAAGATTCGCCTCAATCAGAGTTCATACATGAAAGTTATGCCTCCTGCAAGTTGACTTATTGTGTTGACCACCGTGGTACAAGTGGATGCCACATCAGGCCCCATTACTCGAAACGTGTGGGGCTAGCCATGTGGGGAATTTCAACAAGATTCTACAAGTTCCAAACATTATCACTAATTGAGGGTTGAGAAAGTCAAAACCCTACCCCTAGATTACTATCTAGCTATGTTAACTACCATGTCTCTAGGAGGAGAAGGGGTTCCATTCTTTTTCATTTTATATTGTTCCATAAATAAGAAAAACAAATGAGAGTGGTATTTTGTGAGCATAAAAGAGGAGGAGGTGGATTATGTAGTAGTCGTTTAGCGATAGTGTCAAAAGGTAACTCCTTAGTGAGTTCTCATTACTTTGTATGTGTATTGTATAACTAAAGCAAAGAGAGCAAGGCATAGGCCTCACCTTCTAGCTGGGTTTTCTCCCGTATTGGGTTTCCCAGGTCAAATATTGTGTTCATTTGAGTGGATGGCTTGTATTTTGTGTCTGTTATTTCATTTTTATCTTTCAATTATTTATTAAATTCAAGTAAAGTTATTAATTAACTAATATGGGATCTAAGGAAATAAACTGCAAAAATCTAAGATTTCAAAATAGTTTAAGATCTGATGTGACAGACTGTTCCAATTTAAAGACCAATTACTCAACCCAAAACTCTTAAAGTCTTTGGTTACATTAAGAAAACTAAAGTAATGATGCTTATAGATAGTGATAGTTCACACAATTTTATAAATACAACAATAACAAAGTAATTAAATCTATTTGCCCGCCATGTCTTCGATTTCCAAATCACATTTCCTAAGGATGGAAATACTTCCCAATGGAAAACATAATAAGGTAGAATTGACTATCATTGAATTACCAATTATGATACCCAATGTATGCCATGGGGATCAAGATGGTAGACATTGTCTTAGGAGCCCAATGGTTGGCATCTATCAGGACAGTAGGGTTGAATCTACAGAAGAAATTCCTTATATTTTGTGAAAATAGAAAAAAATACAAATTCCATGGAATCAACAGCCTACCCACCCAAATAATTTCATCCAACAAAATTAAGGAAATGATTCAGAAGGGAGACCAAGCCTATCTTTTACATTGTTATTTAATGCAGGAAGAGTATGATGAAACAAAATATCCAAATTGTCTTGATAATATGATTGAGAAATATAATATCATCTTTCAAGACTTACCTCATGGATTTCCTCCAATACATCTGAGAGATCATATCATAGAACTCATTTATGGATCATCCCTAGTTAGGAGGAATTATTACGAGAAATCTCATTAACACAAAACAGAAATTGAGTGCCTAGTTCAAGAATGATTAGACTATGATATAATAAACTAAAGCAAGAGCTCGTATTCAACACCAATCATACTAGTAAGGAAAAATCATGGCCGCTATAGACTCTATATTGACTATCGTGCATTAAATAATATTACCATCAAATATAAGTTTCCCATCCCATTTGTGGATGAAATATTGGACGAACTTCACAGTGTGAAATATTTCTCGAAACTTGATATGAAATTTAGCTATTATCATATAAGAATATGAGAGTAGGACGTTCCAAAAACAACTTTTTGTACACATGAGGGCCTATATGAATTTCTTGTTATGTCTTTTCGACTATCCAATGCCCTAACTACCTTTGATGTAGTGATGAATGAACTATTTCCTCCATACTCGTGTAATTGTGTACTTGTGTTCTTTGATGATATACTTGCTTATAGAAGAAATTGGATCTTGCACTTCAATCATGTAGAGACAGTGTTGAGACTAATAAAGGAAAATAAATTCTATGCAAACTAATCAAAATATAGTTTCAAAAGAAGAGAGATAGAATGTATTGGCCATGTAGTATCAACATAAGGAATTAAGGTGCACCAAAAGAAGATTGAGGTGATTACTAAATGGCCCGCTTTAAAAAATATCACATCTTTACAAGGGTTCTTAATTTTGACATGATATTATAGAATAATTGTTAAAACCTATGCAAAGAATGTTGCTCCACTAACAACACTATTAAAAGAGGATTCCTTTAGATGGAATGATGTAGTTGAAGCATGTTTTTAGAAGATGAAGACCTTGATGAATTCAACTCCAGTTTTGGCTGCCCCACATTTCAATAAACCTTTTGTGCTCGAATGTGATTCTTTAGGAACATGATTAGGAGTTGTGCTTATGCAATAAAACCACCTCATCACTTTCGAAACTTGGAAACTAAATCTCAAAGAGCAAGCAAAATCTACTTACAATAAGGAGATGTTAGCAATTCATGCCTTGGAAAAATGAAACAATATCTATTTGGAATCAAATTATTGGTCAAAACATACCATAATAGATTGAAATATTTTCTAAACCAAAAGAGCGTATCATCATAACAACAAAAATGGGTAAGCAAAATCCAAGTTTTTGAATTTGAAATTCTATATAAGGGCAAGGAAAACCAAGTTGCCAAATATGTGAAAAATACAAATATAAAAAAGATAATCGAGGAAGTCAATAGCAACATTTCATCATGCTCCAAATTTGCATGGGAGAATGATATTCTCTAGTATAAGGGAAGAATATATTCCAAGACTACCAAATTCAAAATTCAAATCTTAAAAGAGAATCATGACTCCTCATTTGTAGGTCATGTTGGATTTTTCAAAACATACTACAATATCTGAAAATCCTTCTTTTGGAAAGGAATGAAAACTGATATCAAATATATGTGGTAGAATGCAATACCTGTCAGCAAAAAAAGTTTGAATCATTCGCACCTTCAAGTATCCTTCAACCCTTTCACATCCCAAATCATAAATGGGCTAAGTTGTTTATGGACTTTATTATAGGTCTCCCTACTTCATAAGGGAATGATAGCATATTTGTAATTGTAGATTGACTAACTAAATATGCCCACTTCATTGGAATTTCATCAAAAGCTAAGGCCAATCAAATCATTGATAGCTATGTGAAAAATGTTTATAGACTCCATGGTTTTCCCAAAGTCATTGTCAGTGATAGGGACCCCGGATTTAACTTTTGGGAAGAATTGTTCCACCACGTAGGAACCACATTAACCATGAGCACTTCATGCCATCCCTAGACTGAAGAATAAACAAAAGTGATAAATAAATGCCTTGAGGGATACCTTATAAATTTTTGAATGACTTTCAATCATAGTGACATAGTTGGCTACATCTTGTCGAATGGTGGTATGACTCAACGTATCACATTTTAGCAAAAATGACTCCATTTGAAGCCTTATATGGATATCCTCCATCATCAATAAAAGAGTATGTTGTCCCCAATTTCGAGGCTCATGCTATAAAAGACTACCTAGCAACTTATGATAAAATCCTTTGTATCCTGAAAAATATCTCAATCAATCCATGAACCAAATCAAGCATCAAGATGATTTGAAAAGAATTGGATGTGAATTTGAAGTAGGAGACTAGTTGTTTGTTCAACTACAACAGTACAGGAAAAACTCACTCAAAAACTACAAAAATCATTAACTTGTGCCCAAGTTTTATGGGCCTTACCAAATCTAAAGGATATTTGGCCAAGTAGCTTATGCTCTAAAAATACCAAACAAAGGGGACTTACATGACGTCTTCCTTTTTTGAAGAAAAGATTGGGTCCAACAACTCCTATACAGACAAGGTACCCATTTTGGATGAAGAAGGGAGACTAATACTGAAGCTCAAAGGGATATTAAAAGTCAGAACCAAATTTCCTTCATTCAATAAGTATCAAAGAATACATTATCAAGTGGAAGAATGTGTCAAAAGATGAAGCCACTTGGGAAAATGAGGACTTCAGATTGCATCATTCATCCTTACCCATGCTTTGAGGATGAAGCATTTCAAACGAGGATGACTTGTAATATTCCTAAAATATAACGATAATTAATTATTGTGATACAATCATTGGACATCTCATCCGTGTGAAGGGTTGCGACCTTTCTACTCCGATATATACAAATAATTGTCCATATATCAATGTAAAGTAGGATTCAATTAATAAAATATAATTATTTGTACATCGGTTGCCTCCAGAGTCAAAGTAGATAGAAATTTCTTCTGACAACATGGATCTATCGAGTAGCTAGTAAATTATCTACAACCCCTTTTGAAAATTCATCCAAGTAAACCAAAAATACAAAGTCCCGGTGGTTGTACCAATTAGGATCATAAAACTAAGGCCTTGAGAGCAAGTCATAATTTTTTCCCCACATTAGATTTGAATAGGAACTGCCCCCTCCTTGTATTCTTGACTTTCCACCATGTTAAAATCTCCATAGATTAGCTGAGGGGTGTCGGGTATCTTTTCGAACATCTGGTGCCAAGAGGTCGATGTTTCTTCCACTGCATTGGAGAATATATGTTTTCCAGACCTAGTATTTAGCCATTTAAATTGTGAAAAATCCACAATAGAATATGCATCAAGCTTGTCCCCCACTCAACCATAGAGCTATAAAGACGAGGATAAATTGATGTAGAAACACCACACGTCCCTCAAAAATATTAGAGTACAAACACTAAGAACCTAGCCAATCATAGATAAGTCCATGAACAATAGGCTCCCTATAATTTTGAATTCTAACAAACACAATATATCCACTTCGTTGATTGAAGTCAACATCTGGTGGATGGCATGTTCTTTGTTAAGGTCACTTAAGCTTTGTACATTCCATGATGTCATTTTTATTGAAAGTTGCTACACAATGCATCTCAACCTTGTTATCCCCAAGGTCAGCGAGAGCACCAAAAGGATTATTTTTCTCAGCGGAATTGTGTGGAATCAACCAATCACTAAAACTGATTTTTTGAGGTTTTTTTGACTAGCCATTCAAATCAAAAAACATTTCATTATCATGAGAATGTGACAAAGGTGAAGTAGAGCAAGATATTTTAATTCCATTGCCTTTTTGCACCACACTAGTGGATAGTTTTCTAGCCGAGGAGGCTTGTGCCATTGGGGCCAGTTGCAGATGGGATATTAGGGTTTGGGGCCTTTAGAGTTGGGGATTTGACCAACCTAGAGTGTTTATTCCCTTAAATCCCTAATGACCAACCACCCTCACCATTTTTTTCTTAAGTAGAATTGGGCATTGGACAGATTTGCATGGGCTATGCTATCAAGGGTTCATCTTGAACCGCTAAAGGGAAATCATCGATACAATGTTCAAACCTTGACATCAGAAGATGCATTTGTCAAGTTGATGTAACAACTTGAATTCCTATGATATTTATCCTTTACTTGGATGAGAAAAAACTCCTTAAGGTCCTTGGATTGGTTAACCTTAACAAAAATTTATCATTGAGGCCGAGAGTTAAAGAATCTTTCTGTTTTATGGCATATAAAGCTACCTAATGATGTTAAAATGCATTTCAGGGCCAATGTTGCATTACAATACCATAGAAATCAACCCATATATGGTGGGATAGGTGAGCATATTTATTAGCTGAAAAATACATTGACCACGAAGAGAAAACAATTAAGGTGTTCTTACAAGTCTAGGAGGCCTCCTTAGGATTTCAATAACATAGGTTGGGTCAAAAAATTGGAATAAAAAGAAATCCCTAGTTAAGCTATGGTTGTGAATGAAGTGCCACCATTGTCGTTTTTTCCATGGTGATCTACAAAAAAGTTTATATAATTGTAATATTAATCAAATATTAGGTAAATAAAGGTGTTTATAGTTAAAAAACCTAATTATATTTTTGAGGTAGTTTCAAGAATTTATTTCCCATAGAGTTTTGGCTAGGCTACTTAGGGCTATGTGAGTATTATGGCTCTTGGCCATCACCATATTCATTGTACATCTCCATCTATTACCATTTTGCATATTGGTTTTTCATAATGTTGGTACCAAAGAATTAAAGATCAAAAGGACCTCATGAGAAAGCATAAATGAGAGATTATATATAATCCAATCAAGTTTCTAAAGAACACCATCTTTATACATGTAGAGATGGAATCTAACAAAACATTTCTCTACTTCTTCAGTCTCACTTCTAGTGACTGTACAATATATCATCGTGACTCTATAGAATTAATAAGTCACTACATAGAATATGCAAAAGTTTTCTAAGTGTCCAAGTAATCATATTTACATAATCTCTTTATATATCTCATTTTGGGGGTCTTGATTTCAACCAACATAATTGTTTTTGAAAGTAATCAATATGGCTATTTATTTATGAAATTTGGGAAATACAAATGAGTTAATGTCATTGTATAGTTTGAATGAATTGTTCGAAAGAGCTTCAAAATATTTAATGTATGCATGCCATCTTATAGATTGAAGGAATGAATAGTAAGCGTGATTCAATGAATTTTTCTATTGGAAAATGTTGAATGTTGTTGTACTTATGAGTGATGAGATCCCATAATCCATTTTGGAGGACCTTGGTTACCCTTGATGGAGATAGACCAAAAATAGTAATAGAAAATATGAGCCTTGTTATTGGATTTTGTTTAGGATGATTGGATATAGATTTACTACTTTCTAAAGTTTCATCAAATTATGTTGTGAAGCATATTTGTAATTGTATATAGCCCTTGCAAAATGGAATATAACAAAGAATTGTGTTGGCATTGGAAGTCACTCCTGGATCGCAGTAGGAGTAGAGCCTGACGCCCATCAGTTTATGTCACGTTTTGTTTATAAAGGGGTGATCAGATGGAAGTAAACTCGAAACAGTATCGTTCTAACTCAGAAAAATGGGCTAGAACAGCGGTGACACGTGAGGTCTTGACCTAACTTAAGCCAGTAATAATGATAGTGGTGAGTATTTGGAGGGAAAAGAGGAGAAACAAAGTCTGCTCTGGACATCTGGTCTTCCAGCAATCTTCACAAAAGAGGAAAAGTCTCGGCTGTGAGATCCTCTCAAAGCCAAACAAACTTCAAAAAGAACCTAAGAAGATTGCAGAAGTGATAGTATAAAACCTACATAATCTAGCAATGCAACACCTGATTGGATCATCCATGCCCGGGATATTAGATTTAGAGGAAAATAGGAAAAGAAGAAGATGGCTGCCATTAAACAAGAAGTCTCAAAATGTTCCTCTATAACCAGAGAACTAGAGGCTGGATTAAAGCTTTACAATTGGGAGTTGTTCTCTACCATCGATACCTTCAAAAATACAAAAACTGAGTACATATACTCCTAAACATTTGCCCAGCAAAGGCGTCCTAGACTTTCAGGGTGTGGCATCTCTTCGGTCAAATCTGGTCTGAAATCCTTCGTCAGACGCCACCTTAAATTTGCATGGCTCTTTCAAGGGGGAAGTGAGCCATTAAATGTTGAGTTAGTGTGTGCAGACTTCTCTGGTTAGTCGAGGACTAGGCATGGATTCTTTGGAAAAAATCCAGCACACAGGACTATCTCGGGCAGACTGTCTGCCAGATCCTCCATACCTTACAATTAATGAGTGAGGAGAGGTTTCAACCAGCTTCTCCCACCTTCATTTACTCCTAGCAGGAACCAGGGTTGAGACCGAGTCGGACTGGCACCTGGAGATCGCGACGATCCCTTCTGCAGCTAAACCTGGCTCTTTCATCCCTTTTGCACAACTCTTTCTATTTCCCCAAGTGACCATAGGCCGTGACCCTATGCTTTTCCTCAAAGGCGCTTTCGGCGTTTCGAGGTTTTGAAATGCAATGGAAGAGCAAAACCCCTTACCTTTGGAAGTCCCGATAGTCGAAATGCTGACATGGCCTGATCATGCGCCACGCGTCCCTTTGGATGGACAGTTGTGATGATGTCGGGGTTTTGGGACTTGTCTCATTATATGGTGTGCAGTAGCACCTTTTCCGTGGGCCTGTTCCTCTGTGACCGAGCGTCAAGACCGTGGGCCCAACTCCTGAGTGCTTTCGGCGCTTCGCGTTTCGTGGATGGGAAGGAGTTGATCCTTGCTCTTCAAAGTCCCGATGGGCGAAGTGGCGATAGAGCCTAATCATGCACCACGTGCCCCCCTTTGATCAGATGACCCAGATCATATTCAGCGATACTGTGGGCCCAAATATCGGACGCCTTCGGCACTTCGCGTTTTGTGGATGGGAAGGAGTTGATCCTTGCTCTTCAAAGTCACAATGGGTGAAGTGGCGATGGAGCCTAATCACGCACCACGTGCCCCCCTTTGATCGGATGACCTGGATCATATTCGGCGATACTGTGGGCCCAAATTTCGGACGCCTTCGACACTTCACGTTTCGTGGATGGGAAGGAGATGATCCTTTCTCTTCAAAGTCGCAATGGGCGAAGTGGCGATAGGGCCTAATCGTGCACCACGTGCCCCCCTTTGATCGGACGACCCAGAACTTCTTCGGCGAGATTGCGGGCCCGATTTCTGTGTTAAACATGGCGCAATTCCATCGGCCACAAATATCCGTCGACTGACGATCTACTCCATTGGTCGATCCTGACCGCTGGACACTGGATTGTGCGTTTGTTATAATTTTAAGCCCGAAATGGGGATTTTATGCACTGCACAATGCGCTCATGGTTGTGACCTTGGAAAAAATGCATTTGCTAGGTTCTTTAAGCCCCATTTCTTCGCATTTATGCCACGGGCTCGAATCTTGGAGAGAAAAAACCCCTTTGCAAGAATTTGCGCTAACATTAGGCTCCATGGGGGATAGAGTCGTCCCTGCGATGCTCTAAGAACTCATTATGCAGCTTCAGTGCCTTGCTATTGGGCTATGGAGTCATTTACTAAGCCGAAAAATAAAAATAAAAGTAAACAAAGAACCAAAAGGACAATATTTACAAACAAAGGAGCCGTCTAAGGCTCAAACAAAACATTTCTTTAGAAAATGCCCATTTACTGGGCTGTTAAAAACACCCTCACCCTCCAAATCATGCAACCTATACGTCTTATTTGAGAAAACCTCAGAGATTTTGAAGGGCCCGATCCATAGGGTGTCAAAATTGCTATGTTTTCCCTTATCCTATCTGGGTGCATCTCACTTAAGCACCAAATCATCGATTTCAAACTCCTCCTTCCTGACTTTCCTGTCAAAGGCCTGTTTGACCTTCTGCTAATGACTATGAGCTGCGTCCATCACTTGTTCCCTGATCTGTTGTACTTCCACCATCTGATGAATCCTTCTGACCATACGATCTGGCACTCCTTCATAATCTTGAAAGAACTTCTCTACAGGTAAGGCAAGCTGAGTGGGAAAAACCACCTCTGTTCTATAGACCAGCTGAAAAGGTGAGGTGCCCAAGGACTTCTTCGTTGTCACTCGATCGGCCCATAGGGAAAATTTGAGATTTGAATCCCAAGCCCTCTTATTGTCTTCCAATAATCTTTTAATGAGCTTGATTAGGATTTTATTGGAAGATTCTGCCAGTCCATTTCCTTGAGGATAATAGGGGGTGGAGTGAATTAGCGAGATCTCGAACTGCTCACAGAA
>SNQJ01S0053909.1:6988-23011 GCA_010110895.2 Picea sitchensis
TGATGGGTTAGGAGACTATATATGCTTGTATAGGTGGAAAAAATTATACTTCCTTGATCACTTTACTCTTGAAAAAAGAGACAACCCACAAAAATGGAGCTTATATCCCCAAACTATTTCATCAACCTAGAACTCCTCCTTGTTGCAGGAGAGCTTCCCTCTATCATAGCAGCATGCTTTTATTTTGCATGGATACTCTTCTTGACTATAGGTGTGCTCTTATTCACTATCGGTTCCTCTCTTTCAATGATAGCTTATACCAGAACATTCAAGTTCCTTTGGGCCAATTCATCCTTGAAATGCTGCAATTCTTCCTTGAGCTTTCTATTTTGAGACTGAAAGCCTCTATTTTTCCTGTAGAGGTTCTTAAGTTGCTTATGGAGAGGCAAGGCCCTTCTTGCTACAAATATTTCCAGATCAAGGGTGTTATTGTACATATCCATGAGCTCCTTCATCTTAATTCTCTCAGATAAACTGTCTGCTTTCAAACAAGTAACCTCCTTCCTAGCCTCCCTAAGCTGTCTAATCAATATTTTGAAAGTGTGATTACTAGGTGGAGTGTTGATGTTGATAACCTCAACATTTTTCTCAATGGCTTCACCTTTATCTTTTTGTTGCACATGGGCTCTGTCTATCACCTCAATAGGATTCTCAATGCCTTTACCCTTATCTTTATTTTTATTTGGAATTGAAACCTTGGGTGGGGCTTCTGCTTCAATAACCTCCTTGAGGGTTGATGATCTAGTAAAAGGATTCCTGCCTTTTATGCTAGCTGCTGGAGTAGGTGAAGAGAAATGCAATTTCCTTCCCTTCTTGGTTGTGGATTTAGTGGATGAAGGGACTTCTTCCAATTCATGTGTAGGAGGAGGTGAAAAATATCTCTGTGGAGAGTGATGAACATCTCTCTCTTCCTCTTCAATTTCCTTGATGACTTCTTTGTCTTGAGCAATGGATTTTCTCTTTCTCTTCATGCTTGTTCCTGCTGGAGTAGCACTAGTAGATGAAAAATGACTTTTCATCTTACACTGAGGAGTAGAGGCTATATCCAGTTGCATGTTGGCAGAGGTAATGAACTATTCCCAAGTAATTGTCCTCTTCTTCAATTCTTCCATCACCAACATCCTGATCAATCCAGAGTGAAAAACACTAGTGTCCATAGCCTTGGACTTGGCTTGGACTCTATCATACATCTTCCCCATGCTCCTCAAAAGGTAGAAAGGGATATTCATTGCATCTTTACCCGTAAAATGAAGCAAAATCCTTATATGGTACTAGTCTAACATGTTAAACCTTCCCTCACACCTAAAGTATCTCTGGATGATCTTCAACATTTTGTCAAAATATTCAACTAGATGGCTTCTAGGCACTCCCTTAGACAAATTGTCTATTCGATAATCTGGTTTGAGGAAGTCCTTGGAGAAGGAATAATTTAAGATCATGGATTTAAACCACCTCTCACCATTATTAGGAATCCATGTGCCTATTGCAATAGAGGCTTCAGATACCTCAAAATCAAGGTCTCATACCTTAGTATTGATGCCATCAAAATGTAATGAAAATTGCCTTTCTACTTCAGGGTGTCCCCTCTGCATATTTTGGCAAAAAGTGAGACATCCAACCCTTTGAAAACCTCCATGACCATTGGCTCAGCATCAAACAGGTGAATGTCAGAGGGTGCAATCCTGATCACACTCCCTCCCTTGTGATATTTCTTCTTTTGAGGTGTCTCCATGGGTAAAGATAGGGGATAAAAGGTTGTGGTGAAGTGAGGGGTAAGGAAACAAAAAGAGGCAAATCTCAATGAGAGATGGCAATGGCTAATGGTTACTCTCTCTCTTAGGATCTTCCTCTAACTCACCTTGATTTAACAATAGACTAGTTTGATGGCATTTCTTTAAAATTGAGAGGGATCAATTCTGAGTTAATGAGGGCAGGGATACATTGCTCAGCTTTATGTCACCACAACATGGTCATCAAAGTTTTGGAAAGGAAAGGACTGCAATTCCCCTTACTACCAACAGATCTTAAGCTGGAAAGTGATGATATAGTGAAATAAAAGGATAATGCATGGGTCTTTGAATACCAAAACGTAGCACTCCAATCCAAATAAAACACAGCGCATGAAAACAAGGGATATGCAACGTGGTTTTAGCAGCGTCTTTTTGTAGCGCAATGTGCACACAGGGACCAAGTGATTGCACGACTACTCAATATTCAGGAGCAAAATGAATTGGCCTCTACAATAGATGAAATTTAGGTGGCAATGGTTGCAAAGTCTGTGGGAGGAAAACTACAGATGCAAATGGATGAGGGAGGAAGTAGTCTGCAATGTCAAGTGCTACCAAAAGCAGAGGCAGGAGGTATCTCAAGTCTTTTCTATGAAATGGAGAGAGCTCACAGAATACCCGGAGATGTGACTGAAAATGGAGGATCTGTAACCAGTTAGGAAACCACCATGTCCACCTATACCTCCAATTTAGCCTTGGTATTTGATCCCGTAGCATATCCTGCAACTGGTCTGAACTAGTGATTTCAACAATGCTAAGCTTGAGAGAAAATTCAAATGCTCAAAACCATTAGAAAACTCATTAATAACTAGATCTTAATATCCTTCTTTAACGAGCAATGGGGCTGAAAACATAGTAGATAATGACCTCAACGGATTATGACAAATTATGGCAAGGATCAAAGGACAGAGAGTGTGCTACGAAAACTCCTAGTGAGTTGGCAACACCTTTTTCAAAAAATTGATTTGACCCCCCTTTAATCAGACATAGGGACAACATGGTAAGGATAAAGGGTATGAGTGGATGCAGTGATGTGTCAAGTCATAAAGATCATGGGATGGGTTATGCTTGATGTCAATTCATAAGGTGAGTCAAAACATAAACCATAGAATGAACCTAGGCTTAAAATCTATGTGTGGGCCAAAAATGAGCCAAAACCACAAGTCTTTATTTGTTCAAGCTAACCTAAGAAAATCACACAAAGAAAAATAAAGAAAACCTAAAGTCTAAAGGCTAAAAAAAATAAACCTAAGGGATAAAAGACCCTAGGCAACTTTATGTGATAACACACTCAACTGATCAAACTGAAGTGAAAAATGAAGAGAATATTCTCCCAAGAGGAATATTTTTCCTAAAATATAGGAGACTAAATAATGACAAATAAACAAGGAAAAACCTTAGAAAAAATAAATCCTAGGTGTGTGTGAAGTAACTCCAACACCCCCCATGAACATCACTATGGTGAAAATAAAGAATGGGTCCCGACAAGGAGGTCATGTTAGATACCCAAGTACAAAAGTTACACTGAAATAAACGAGGAAAGAGGGAAAACCTCATGGGAAAACCCCCCCGTCAAATTACAATGCATAAAAAAAAATAAGAAGGAACAAAAAACAGTTTCTAAGCAACCTTGTCCTTCACTCCAAGAAGACCTCGCAGTTGTGCAAGTTTGTGTTCGTTGAAGATTTTGTTGAAGATGTAGATGTCTACACGGTTATGATGAAGTATATGCACCATTGAGATGTCCATACACATCCACTTTCTCTTATTGTAATGAAGAAGATCTAAATAAAGTTTGGATGAAACTTTGAAAACTGTGTGGTCCTTTCCGTAAAAACGTTGAAATTTTGTTGATTTTAAAATGATCATAACTTCACTTTCCGGACTCCATTTCAGATGATTTTGATACCATGTAAATGTGTTGGTGAGTAAAACATAGATTCCATATTTTTGTGTTCTTCAATCTTCAATACCTACAAAAATAATTTGGTGTAGATTTTGCTTAGCATTCTGTTAGCTCTGATACCATGTAAATTTGTTGAACTTGCACATAATAGATCTAGCTAGAAAATACCACACACATTTGCAGAGAGAAATTGAGAAAGAAGAAGTAGGAGAGAAAGAATGGAAGAATTCTCATTAACCGTATTCCACACTCAAAGAGTGAATAATTTAGAATAGATATAGGATACATGAGTAACTAATGTGCCATAGTGGTGGTCTAGAGTAATCTAGACACACACCAACACTTACGAGAGTAAACTTCCACCTAGTCTAGTCTCTCAGGCAGTTACGGGAGTGATCTGCCACCTAGTCTGAGTTAACTAGTCTATCGGTCTTTAGTTAACTGACTGAAACAAAGTGAAGTGAGGAGGATATTAGGGAATCATGTGTAATGTGTTATTCTGGTGATGATCCTAAGGACTATGCACATTAGTTGATGATGATCCCAATGATGCATGGTGATAATCCCAATGTAGGGGTCAAGAGTCCCCCTCTACTGGAACCATTCCAGTAGAGGGGGACTCTTGACCCCAAATGCCATCAATTGTCTGATTTTGAGAGGTATGTGATGTTCTTTGGCCCTTCCTCCAGTTAGTTTGCAACCCTCTAGCTTATACTTGCAATTTGGAAAGCATCATTTTTTTTGGAACACGAAAAGCATAGGAGTTGTTTAGGACCTGAAGGTGTGGAAAAGAAATTGGAATTTAGGCATATTTGGGAACTTGGAACTAGTTGGGGATATTAGTATTTTTGCAGACCTAATGGACCATAAAGAGCTTCAGGAAATTAGAAGAGTACTCAGAATCCAGGTGGAGCATATTTACTGCAATAGGACTTCTATATTTATAGTAACCTCAAAATTACATGAGAAGGAATACCAGATCACCTCTTCCGGAATCAATTATGGGGTCCCTTTTGGAGCATAAGAAAACCAAAGACAATCAATTAATTCAACCCGGGAGAGCCAAGGAAGACGGAACAATGGACTAGCTTACCAAAGACATGGAACTTGTAAACTAGAACCATGACCCTCTAAGTATAGACCTCGAAGAAGCAATCAATCATCATGCTTTTTATTAAGTATCATGTTTTTCAGAGTTATTAGAATGTAACAACCCTAATTAATTAATTAATTGTCATAGTTAAATATTTGTTTAATGTATATTAGTTTAATTAATTAATTGATTAATTGTCATAATTAAATATTTGTTGAATATATATTAGTTTAAGTAATTAATTAATTAATTGGCCTGATTAAATATTTGTTTAATGAATATTGGTTTAATAAATTAATAATTTTCATTTTGAGACTTAATGAAGGGGATGAGGTGGTTGAGACTTAATGAAGGGGATAAGGTAGTTGAGACTTAATGGGGGGGATAAGGTGGTGAATAAGGGGGAAGGGAGGATAAGGCAAGGGGGAAACACTCGGGAAAGGGGGACTTTTGTTTTGGAGCATTATTTTTCATATTAGAGGACTGTATTACTGGTTTGGCTGGGGGGAAGCTTGTTGGAGGATTGTATTACTGGTTTTTCTTGAGGAGCTTGTTGGAGGTCTATCACAGGGGGCACCTTTTGCTAGGAGTTTTGGGCTCGGGGGCCAGGAAACCGCAAGGATTCCTGGAGCTAGGGATCCGAAGAGGCTTTGTTCCTAGCTAGATGGGAGGAAAAGATTCAGTTTTCAGGCAGTTTCAAGCAGTTAGCAACAACAGGAAAGAAAGGGACAAACTTCTTCTTCAAGAGGTATTTTACTAGTATTAATTTTGTTCTGAATGAAGGTTATGATATGTATCTATGTATTGAAAATTTGTAATATGTTGTGTAATCTGTTTTGTGACTATTTTGGATTGTATAAAGTGAGAATTTGATATTTAACTGATTAGTTTGCTAGAACTTCAACATAAATTAGATAGAATTGTTGTAATGCAAACAGAAATAGAAATTAGATGTCATGTTCAAGAAAAGAAAAGTAATTTAGATTACAAATTTACCATTTAACTTTTAAGCCCTAGTGAAGGGCTTTACACATGGTATCAGAGCTTTGGTTTAAAAATGTCGACCAGGACCTACCCACCTACCTGCATGTAAAAATGAAATCTTAGGACTGGAACTGTTCCAGCATTAACCCAGAAATTTAAACAACCCCTAAATAGTTATATTGAAACACTAAATAATCTGTATAGGGTATATATATATATATTGAAAGCAACCCTAAAAATCTTGGCATGTAGCCCCGAAACCCTTATGAGAATTCTAAAATAGATGAAAGGTAGAAGGAAGGAGTCCTGCAAACCTATTCCATTCTTCCATCTATGTTCTAGCCACTTGTAAATCATAAAGATCATGATCTTCATAAGATAGAGGAATAGAATCAATATATTATGTTTACAAACTATAAATAAATAAATAAATTAAACCAAATAAATGTTAAATAAAATTAAAACCAAAAAAAAAAATTATGATAGCAAATTCTTACAAATTCTATATTTAAAGACTGACTTGAAGACTGGCATTCATAGCCTTATTAATCGTATTGTTATTATTTATGTTATCAACAAGGAGCATAAATAATAACAATATTGTATTGTTATTTAATATTTATGCTATTTACGTCTAGTTTGAGCCTCCAATGCCTGGCATGCCACCAATAAATCTGGCTAAATCCCGCTATTTTGTTCTCTTGGGCCATGAACACGATTTCTCTACCAGTCATCGATAGAGGGAGAAGAACTACATGGCTGCACAGGGGGGAAGAAACTTGTAGCGGGCGCATATCAAAATCTACTTTAGGTCTTTGGGTATTGCAATTAAGGCCCGAAGGAGGATTCCATTGAGCTGATATATGCCTTTGATCCTCATCTAGGCCACAATCAGAAGACGACTCGGAATATGAAAGCTTGTCAAGTGATGCAATACTTCCTCACAATGAGCCAATCTGGTGAGGAATTCCCATAGACATGATGGCAGATTTCGACAATCACAAAAAAAAATCCACTAAAAATAGTAAAGCTTTATCCAAATCCAATTAAAAACCACAATAACTGATCAAAACATAATGAATAGAAGTATTCTCGGAGGGGATTCAAACATGGGTATGCACAAAAAAATGAACCCGACAGTGATTACTACGGGTCTCAACAGAACAATAAACCCAACAGGAATTTCTATGTGGGTATGCACAAAAAAATAATCAATTGCAGCAACACAAGTCGCGCAAAAACACATAAGCCCAATGCACGATCGTCAAGATCATGAGGGCATACCTGCCATAAATTTGTTTGGGAGCCACGTGGGCATGATCGTAGCATTTGGAGGTTGGCAATGGCAATGTGTCCTACCCTATGAGTAGGTAAACCCTGCATTTGGATAATAGTAATAACCTTGATGGTTTCAAGCTAGGAACCTCCACAAACCTGAAGGGATCAAGCCCTTCTCTGATAAATTTCAAACCATGGCTGGGTACCTTCAAAGCTGAAGCCAACAGGTTGCATATACACAGAGAAAGATGAGGCTGACCATGGTGGCCGACTGTGTAGCCAGGGGCCTCGCAAGAGGAAAACTAGTGGGAAAATGAGAATTTAGGGTTTAGATACAGAGCACGGGAGGGAGCTGGGGCTAGGCACGTATGCCTCATGCGAGCAGCCACTTTTACCACCCTCCACTTCTTATTTAAAGTTTTGTTGTTTTTTTTTCAAATATTTATTTAACTTATTTCAATTTCTATTATTTATTTCTTTTATATTTTTATTATTTCTTATAAAATTTAATTATTTATTGATTTATTTTTATTTTAATGCTAGAAGATAAGTTAATCAATTAATTTAATTATATGGATTAATTAGTTAAGGTATTTAATTGACCCATTAAATTAATTGATTATAGTAATTAATTGATTTATTTATTTAAATGATTTATTAGTTAATCTAATAATTAATTCAACATTATAAAGTTATAATGCTAATAATGGGTTTGTAACTAATGATGGATTAAATAACTAATATTATATAATGGTATTAAATGAATTAATAATATACATTGTGTATATGATTAATGAATGTAATAGGGTTATTTTATATTTATAAAGGTTAAAGGTCCTTGTAGAGTAGCGGGAGTTTGACGCATGTTGTGGGGAATAGTTAGGGTATAATAGGAGGTATGATAGAAATCACTACATAGGGGATTTGATGCACTATGGCAAGTATGGTATAGTGCTGGCATAGCTAGCAAGGTAAAAAGTCAATAGTTTTCTTAGATGAAGACATCGAGCTTAGAGGCTTTCAACCTTGACCTAGCCACTTACCCTAAAGAGGGTAACGTCTGTTTACAGACAAGTTAAAAAAAAACGTATGCCTAACCATGTTTTCAAGTTTAAGTTGCGCAAATGTGAATTTCCCTAGACTCTCCCTGACAAAATTTAGGTTGATGCAGATTCAATTATACATGATGGTTAGGACTCGAGGAAATCGAGGCAGAGGGGCATTGTCGCAGGGACCGCCAACGCTGCCACCACCATTGCCTGAATTAGCTCTCATTCTGCACTCTTTGGAGGCCATAAATGAGACTTTAAAGGGGCATCAGCCAGCAGGAGTCGAAGTGTATCCCCCACCATCTTGAGAGGGTAACCCTAAAGCGTAAAGGGATTCAAGGGGAGGGCCTCCACCTGAGGACATCACTAGAGAACTGTAGAAGATCAAACTTCCAGAGTTTGTCGAGGGTCATGCCAGTGAACGTGAAGAGGCATGGTTGGAAGGAATGACACGATGTTTCTCCTTAAGAGACTATGCTTCCACATCAAAGGCGAAAATAATAATCTTTCAGTTAAGGGACAATGCCTTAAACTGGTGGGGAAACCTGGAGAGGCAGTTGCACCTTACCCCAGACACCGTCTCTTAGGAACTTTTTGAGGAAAGGTTCTGAAGGAAATATCTACCAGCTTACTACGAGGAACAACAGGTGGGAGCATTTCATGCTCTAGTATAGGGAAACAAGACCGTGGAAGAGTACAAGATCATGTTCATGGAGTTGGTGAAATATGTTTCATACATGGATAATGATCAACAACAGGCATAATGCTTTGTCTATGGGTTAAACCCTAAGATAAGGGCCATGGTACGGATGTGGAAACCGTCTTCTGTAGCAGAAGCAGTTGAAAATGCACGTTATGATGAGGAACACATGATCTTAAACGAAGGTATGAGATCGANCTTTAGTTAACTGACTGAAACAAAGTGAAGTGAGGAGGATATTAGGGAATCATGTGTAATGTGTTATTCTGGTGATGATCCTAAGGACTATGCACATTAGTTGATGATGATCCCAATGATGCATGGTGATAATCCCAATGTAGCATCTAGACTCCACTCAACTGATCAAACTGAAGTGAAAACTGAATAGAATATTCTCCCTAGAAGAATATTCTTCCTAAAATATAGGAGACTGAATAATGACTAATAAACAAGGAAAAACCTTAGGAAAAAAAAGTCCTAGGTTTGTGTGAAGTAACTCCAACAATAATATATGGTTTACTTGATTACATCTTGCTAAGCCAACTTATCTCAATTAAAATAAGTTTCATTAGTGGTAATAATAGAGCTTGTTGAGTGATAATAGTGTATGTTCATGGTGTTCATATGTTCTCCATTACAAAGTACACTAACGGATATACTTTTCACCTTTCATTATTAATTTTTCATAAATTTGTTGCTTCATAATAATTCATTAGATTCATAATTTCGAACTTAAGTGTTCAAGTGTGCTGTGAATAATGTATCGAACTTGAAATGTTCAATATGTGTTGTGAATCACGTATCACAACTATGAAATATAGCTGATTTACATAAGATCTATAATGCACCACTAACACCAAAAGGTTAAAGAATTGATGATATAAAGTGAAGTTTTTCATTACTTACACTAATTGATTAGAACTTATTGGATTTATAAACATGGTTTATTATCTCACCCATATATATTTAATGAGCAAATAGGGTTGTCTTGTCTTCAATACATTCTCTAGAAGCCAATTGTCTCACACAATTATTAGGGTTCTATGTTGTTCAATGCATGCTCTCACATACACACAAAATATTAATGCACAAACATAGTTGTCTTATGTTTAAAACATACACATATATTTGATGTATATTTAGTAGGTCAGTAGAGTTGTATCATATTCAGTGGACATATAGTATGCATGGACTAGTATTCAACACACATGTGCATATAGCATGCATGGACACAAAGGTGATATAATGGATTTTTAATTTTTTAACAATTCATATATATATATATATTAATGGACAAACAAGGTTGTCTTACTTTTTTTTTAGTATTTTATATATATATAAATATAAAAGTTATTAAAAAAAAAGAAAAAAGAGTAAGGGAATCTTGTTTGTTTATTAATATATATATATATATATATATATAATGGACAAGCAAGATATTAATAAGCATTTCAAATTTCATATCTAATATATACAACATTAATTACTATGTTATTGGGTGTATAATGTTTACATGTCTTCTGTGCACACACATATATAATAATTGACGGGATCTACCCATTTCATCTAAGCTTTTCATTAAATTCTACAAGCTTATCATTTAAAAAAAATTCTATAAATGTTTAATTTTATAGACCTAGTATTTATGACATTTTAATTATAAATGATTAAATTTATAAAAATAATTACTATAAATGTTTCATTTTATAGACCTGTTATTTATGACATTTTAATTATAAATGATTAACTTTAAAAAAAAATCATAAATATTTAGGGTGGCACATGCAGTGGGGGGAGGGGTCATCACAGACCCTGAAGGAAAAATTGAAACTTCTTTCACACGATGATTTAGTATCTTATCCAATAATAAAGAAGAAGCTTATGCCCTATGGCAAGGTCTAAAATTAGCTAATGGCTCCCATATTTGATTGTTGGTTGTGGTGGGAGACTCGGAGGTAATCATCAACTATATGGTCCTTATTTATACACTAATTGATAATTCTTTAGCATCTATTATTGCCCGAGGAAAATAAGAGGCAAACAATTTCACCAAAATCACATTCTATCATTTTTTGTGGGAGAACAATTACGAAGTACACCGATTTTTCAATATAGTCACAACATTAAAAGAGGGGGTGCTTAGTTTTAATGGCACCACGAATCAACATCATATGCTTTTATTTATGAATATGGGTGCATTGACATGTATTAGACATTTAAACCATCACATGGCTTGTAGCATTGAACTTCACACACAACGTCGAGCTAGTTATGATAAACGATGTAAGTCCCTCCTCTTCCTTCCTGGAGACATGAATATGCACGAATTTTAAACCGGAGTTTGGTAATTCCCCTATTCATTATGTGATTATGGTCATTTTACATGGAATGCAATGGTGGGAATCTAGAATCCTAGCTCTGTGTGGTCTGGTAAGAATTCATGCTAGCCTATTTATGACCTTGTTTGGCTTGTTTCTAGTATGTTGTAAGTTTCCAGGGGAGCCCCTCCTTGGAACCATTCCAGTAGAGGGGGACTCTTGACCCCAAATGCCATCAATTGTCTGATTTTGAGAGGTATGTGATGCTCTTTGGCCCTTCCTCCAGTTAGTTTGCAACCCTATAGTTTATACTTGCAATTTGGAAAGCATCGTTTTTTTTTGGAACATGAAAAGAACAGGAGTTGTTTAGGACCTGAAGGTGTGGAAAAGAAATTGGAATTTAGGCATATTTGGGAACTTGGAACTAGTTGGGGATATTAGTATTTTTTCAGACCTAATGGACCATAAAGAGCTTCAGGAAATTAGAAGAGAACTCAGAATCCAAGAGGAGCATATTTACTGCAATAGGACTTCTATATTTATAGTAACCTCAAAATTACAAGAGAAGGAATACCAGGTCACCTCTTCCGGAATCAATTATGGGGTCCCTTTTGGAGCATAAGAAAACCAAAGACAATCAATTAATTCAACCCGGGAGAGCCAAGGAAGACGAAACAATGGACTATCTTACCAAAGACATGGAAATTGTAAACTAGAACCATGACCCTCTAAGTATAGACCTCGAAGAAGCAATCAATCATCATGTTTTTTAATTAAGTATCATGTTTTTCAGAGTTATTAGAATGTAACAACCCTAATTAATTAATTAATTGTCATAATTAAATATTTGTTTAATGTATATTAGTTTAATTAATTAATTAATTAATTAATTGTCATAATTAAATATTTGTTGAATATATATTAGTTTAATTAATTAATTAATTAATTGGCCTGATTAAATATTTGTTTAATGAATATTGGTTTAATAAATTAATAATTTTCATTTTGAGACTTAATGAAGGGGATGAGGCGGTTGAGACTTAATGAAGGGGATAAGACGGTGAATAAGGGGGAAGGGAGGATAAGGCAAGGGGGAAACACTCGGGAAAAGGGGAATTTTGTTTTGGAGCATTATTTTTCATATTAGAGGACTGTATTACTGGTTTGGCTGGGGGGAAGCTTGTTGGAGGATTGTATTACTGGTTTTTCTTGAGGAGCTTGTTGGAGGTCTGTCACAGGGGGCACCTGTTGCTGGGAGTTTTGGGATCGAGGGCCAGGAAACCGCAAGGATTCCTGGAGCTAGGGAGCTGGAGAGGCTCTGTTCCTAGCTGGATGGGAGGAAAAGATTCAGTTTTCGGGCAGTTTCGAGCAGTTTTCAGGCAGTTTCAAGCACTTAGCAACAACAGGAAAGAAAGGGACAAACTTCTTCTTCAAGAGGTATTTTACCAGTATTAATTTTTTATTAATTTTGTTCTGAATGAAGGTTATGATATGTATCTATGTATTGAAAATTTGTAATATGTTGTGTAATATGTTTTGTGACTATTTTGGACTGTATAAAGTGAGAATTTGATATTTAACTGATTAGTTTGCTAGAACTTCAACATAAATTAGATAGAATTGTTGTAATGCAAACAGAAATAGAAATTAGATGTCATGTTCAAGAAAAGAAAAGTAATTTAGATTACAAATTTACCATTTAACTTTTAAGCCCTAGTGAAGGGCTTTACACATGGTATCAGAGCTTTGGTTTAAAAATGTCGACCAGGACCTACCCACCTACCTGCATGTAAAAATGAAATCTTAGGACTGGAACTGTTCCAGCATTAACCCAGAAATTTAAACAACCCCTAAATAGTTATATTGAAACACTAAATAATCTGTATAGGGTATATATATATATATTGAAAGCAACCCTAAAAATCTTGGCATGTAGCCCCGAAACCCTTATGAGAATTCTAAAATAGATGAAAGGTAGAAGGAAGGAGTCCTGCAAACCTATTCCATTCTTCCATCTATGTTCTAGCCACTTGTAAATCATAAAGATCATGATCTTCATAAGATAGAGGAATAGAATCAATATATTATGTTTACAAACTATAAATAAATAAATAAATTAAACCAAATAAATGTTAAATAAAATTAAAACCAAAAAAAAAAATTATGATAGCAAATTCTTACAAATTCTATATTTAAAGACTGACTTGAAGACTGGCATTCATAGCCTTATTAATCGTATTGTTATTATTTATGTTATCAACAAGGAGCATAAATAATAACAATATTGTATTGTTATTTAATATTTATGCTATTTACGTCTAGTTTGAGCCTCCAATGCCTGGCATGCCACCAATAAATCTGGCTAAATCCCGCTATTTTGTTCTCTTGGGCCATGAACACGATTTCTCTACCAGTCATCGATAGAGGGAGAAGAACTACATGGCTGCACAGGGGGGAAGAAACTTGTAGCGGGCGCATATCAAAATCTACTTTAGGTCTTTGGGTATTGCAATTAAGGCCCGAAGGAGGATTCCATTGAGCTGATATATGCCTTTGATCCTCATCTAGGCCACAATCAGAAGACGACTCGGAATATGAAAGCTTGTCAAGTGATGCAATACTTCCTCACAATGAGCCAATCTGGTGAGGAATTCCCATAGACATGATGGCAGATTTCGACAATCACAAAAAAAAATCCACTAAAAATAGTAAAGCTTTATCCAAATCCAATTAAAAACCACAATAACTGATCAAAACATAATGAATAGAAGTATTCTCGGAGGGGATTCAAACATGGGTATGCACAAAAAAATGAACCCGACAGTGATTACTACGGGTCTCAACAGAACAATAAACCCAACAGGAATTTCTATGTGGGTATGCACAAAAAAATAATCAATTGCAGCAACACAAGTCGCGCAAAAACACATAAGCCCAATGCACGATCGTCAAGATCATGAGGGCATACCTGCCATAAATTTGTTTGGGAGCCACGTGGGCATGATCGTAGCATTTGGAGGTTGGCAATGGCAATGTGTCCTACCCTATGAGTAGGTAAACCCTGCATTTGGATAATAGTAATAACCTTGATGGTTTCAAGCTAGGAACCTCCACAAACCTGAAGGGATCAAGCCCTTCTCTGATAAATTTCAAACCATGGCTGGGTACCTTCAAAGCTGAAGCCAACAGGTTGCATATACACAGAGAAAGATGAGGCTGACCATGGTGGCCGACTGTGTAGCCAGGGGCCTCGCAAGAGGAAAACTAGTGGGAAAATGAGAATTTAGGGTTTAGATACAGAGCACGGGAGGGAGCTGGGGCTAGGCACGTATGCCTCATGCGAGCAGCCACTTTTACCACCCTCCACTTCTTATTTAAAGTTTTGTTGTTTTTTTTTCAAATATTTATTTAACTTATTTCAATTTCTATTATTTATTTCTTTTATATTTTTATTATTTCTTATAAAATTTAATTATTTATTGATTTATTTTTATTTTAATGCTAGAAGATAAGTTAATCAATTAATTTAATTATATGGATTAATTAGTTAAGGTATTTAATTGACCCATTAAATTAATTGATTATAGTAATTAATTGATTTATTTATTTAAATGATTTATTAGTTAATCTAATAATTAATTCAACATTATAAAGTTATAATGCTAATAATGGGTTTGTAACTAATGATGGATTAAATAACTAATATTATATAATGGTATTAAATGAATTAATAATATACATTGTGTATATGATTAATGAATGTAATAGGGTTATTTTATATTTATAAAGGTTAAAGGTCCTTGTAGAGTAGCGGGAGTTTGACGCATGTTGTGGGGAATAGTTAGGGTATAATAGGAGGTATGATAGAAATCACTACATAGGGGATTTGATGCACTATGGCAAGTATGGTATAGTGCTGGCATAGCTAGCAAGGTAAAAAGTCAATAGTTTTCTTAGATGAAGACATCGAGCTTAGAGGCTTTCAACCTTGACCTAGCCACTTACCCTAAAGAGGGTAACGTCTGTTTACAGACAAGTTAAAAAAAAACGTATGCCTAACCATGTTTTCAAGTTTAAGTTGCGCAAATGTGAATTTCCCTAGACTCTCCCTGACAAAATTTAGGTTGATGCAGATTCAATTATACATGATGGTTAGGACTCGAGGAAATCGAGGCAGAGGGGCATTGTCGCAGGGACCGCCAACGCTGCCACCACCATTGCCTGAATTAGCTCTCATTCTGCACTCTTTGGAGGCCATAAATGAGACTTTAAAGGGGCATCAGCCAGCAGGAGTCGAAGTGTATCCCCCACCATCTTGAGAGGGTAACCCTAAAGCGTAAAGGGATTCAAGGGGAGGGCCTCCACCTGAGGACATCACTAGAGAACTGTAGAAGATCAAACTTCCAGAGTTTGTCGAGGGTCATGCCAGTGAACGTGAAGAGGCATGGTTGGAAGGAATGACACGATGTTTCTCCTTAAGAGACTATGCTTCCACATCAAAGGCGAAAATAATAATCTTTCAGTTAAGGGACAATGCCTTAAACTGGTGGGGAAACCTGGAGAGGCAGTTGCACCTTACCCCAGACACCGTCTCTTAGGAACTTTTTGAGGAAAGGTTCTGAAGGAAATATCTACCAGCTTACTACGAGGAACAACAGGTGGGAGCATTTCATGCTCTAGTATAGGGAAACAAGACCGTGGAAGAGTACAAGATCATGTTCATGGAGTTGGTGAAATATGTTTCATACATGGATAATGATCAACAACAGGCATAATGCTTTGTCTATGGGTTAAACCCTAAGATAAGGGCCATGGTACGGATGTGGAAACCGTCTTCTGTAGCAGAAGCAGTTGAAAATGCACGTTATGATGAGGAACACATGATCTTAAACGAAGGTATGAGATCGA
>SNQJ01S0053909.1:27791-50331 GCA_010110895.2 Picea sitchensis
ATAAATTGAATAGTCTTGTTGATTGGATTGGATGCATACAGAAATTACTATAGAGGTGATAGTTATTGTTATTAGTACATGCACGAGACTTGTATGTACTAGCTACACATGCATTTCTTGCACATGTACACTAGTATGTATGAGTTTTGTTGGCTTACTTACTAATAATGTTGTTTATTGGATATGAATGTGTGAACCATGTGTCATTTCCCTTGTATCATAAAATACTTTAACTTTGGGGCGAAGTTTCTTGAAGGGTGGGTGTATGTAACAACCCTAATTAATTAATTAATTGTCATAATTAAATATTTGTTTAATGTATATTAGTTTAATTAATTAATTAATTAATTATCATAATTAAATATTTGTTGAATATATATTAATTTAAGTAATTAATTAATTAATTATCTTGATTAAATATTTGTTTAAGGAATATTGGTTTAATAAATTAATAATTTTTATTTTGAGACTTAATGAAGGGGATGAGGCAGTTCAGACTTAATGAAGGGTATAAGGTAGTTGAGACTTAATAGGGGGGGGGAGGGATAAGGCGGTGAATAAGGGGGAAGGGAGGATAAGGCAAGGGGGAAACACTTGGGAAAGGGGGACTTTTGTTTTGGAGCATTATTTTCATATTAGAGGAATGTATTAGTGGTTTGGCAAGGGGGAAGCTTGTTGGAGGATTGTATTACTGGTTTTGCTTAAGGAGCTTGTTGGAGGTCTGTCACAGGGGGCACCTGTTGCTAGGATTTTTGGGCTCGGGGGCCAGGAAACTGCAAGGATTCCTAGAGCTAGGGAGCCTGAGAGGCTCTAATCCTAGCTGGCTGGGAGGAAATGATTCAGTTTTTAGGCAGTTTCAAGCAGTTTTCAGGCAGTATCAAGCAGTTAGCAACAACAGGAAAGAAAGGGACAAACTTCTTCTTCAAGAGGTATTTTACCAGTATTAATTTTGTTCTGAATGAAGGTTATGATATGTATCTATGTATTGAAAATTTGTAATATGTTGTGTAATCTGTTTTGTGACTATTTTGGACTGTATAAAGTGAGAATTTGATATTTAACTGATTAATTTGCTAGAACTTCAACATAAATTAGATAGAATTGTTGTAATGCAAACAAAAATAGAAATTAGATGCCATGTTTAAGAAAAGAAAAGTAATTTAGATTACAAATTTACCATTTAACTTTGAAGCCCTAGTGAAGGGCTTTACATAGAATTATAGGTTTATATATCATACTATATAGTGTCAAGAAATACTGGGAATTTTTGTATAAAGATATAGACATACTTTGTTATAGGAATGTAATTGTCATAATTTTTTGGTTTGAAAGTTTTGAAACAAAATTGTGATGTAATCTCGTTGCAAGCTTAACTGCATATTTTATTAATACAATTCCCTAATTATGGTTTGAAAATCATAAATTTAATTTAAAAACCAAAACAATACATTAATATCAACATAAATGAGTAAGTGAGTGTATATTAAACATAGATTACCACGAATGAGGTGTAAACCGACGACCACGTTTCACAAGCGCCCATGCACGCCAACCACCCCCGCTCTCCTCGTGTGGCACCTCGACGATGTAACAACCCTAGTTAAATAGTTGTTTAAGGTTTATCAAGCATAGTTAATTAAATAATTAACTGTCTTAATGTGTATTAGTTAAATAATGATTATTTATTAATAATATTAATTATTTATTTATTTATTTATTAATATATGTTGATTAATTAACACATTTAATGTATGGGTAATGAATTAAAGTCTTAATAGCTTTTAATTTATTATTATAAAACTTTATGTATGCAGGGATAGAGCATTGAATGGAGGGATAAGGTATTAAATGGAGGGATAAGGTGGGTGGCATTAAAGGAAGGTAGGAGGCGGTGAATGGGGGAAGGATATGAGGGGGCAGAAGCATTCGGGGAGAGGGACTTTGGAAACTTTGGGGGAAAGGAAGTTTTTTTTTTCTGAGATTCGGGACTATGTTTTTTAGTTTGTATTTTCTGGTTTGGAGTTTGGGTGGACTACTGCAGGGGTGCATCGGTTGCTGGGAGTTTTGGTCTCGCGGGCCAGGAATCCTCATGGAATCCTGGAGCTAGGGAGCCGGATAAACTCTATTCCTAGCTGGCAGGGAGGAAGGATTTGATTTTGGGCAGAGTTTGGGCAGAGAAGCAGCGAGGACAAACGAAGATTGGAGAAATAGCATCAGACAAAGGTATGTATTTTCATGAATATGTTGTGTTATGTGGTTGTTACGTATATTTATTTTCATGCTGTTCATAAATAAAATTTATGCTAAATAATAAACGATTATAAGATGATGATTCAAATGTACAGGATATAATTTATTTATTCTTTATTTTAGCTTGTGTTTTATAAGGCTTTGTGGGGACTGAGACCTTACAGACGACGATCATTTACTTCAACCTTGCTTGAACCTGCAATCTCACCTGCAATTGTTCTCCACCAAGTACGACGCTCATGTGACTTCGATGTCTCTCCAGACTCTTCCGCAGGATAAATCCAACACCTTCCTCAGGAAGATTTCTCATCTTGTTTATCTATTTTCCCATCGAAATATCCGTCTCCTGGTTGTTCCTCCTTCCATGCGAGACCTCTATCACTACACCAGGCTCCTCCTCTCGGTCTCGAGCTCCTGTTTCACCCTCGACACTCTCCTTCTCATTTTGCCTTGGAGTCTTCCTATGCCCAGAGCGCGACACCAGTCATTACACGCAGGCTCACACTCATCCCGAAGTGGTCGTTCTCCCTTTTCACTTCGTCATCTTGGTCCTTGGTGCATCTCTCCCTGCCACTCCAGCATGGACCATCATTTTTTCCTTCCTCATCACAAATTCGACGACTGTAAGCCTTCCTTTGATCCTCCCACGACTTCCACCACCGCCTCCCATATCCCCAACCTGGATGCAACTTCCATTTTTGTCCCTTCGCCACCACCTCACCCTATCTTCACTGATGCTAATAGGGAAACTATTTTGTAGTTGTGTCGCAACAACGTAGAGATGAAATTTCAATAGGAGATGATGGAGAAGTTCCTAAACTAGATTTTGGACTCGGGTGTACATAACCCTGCTCAACATCGCACCGAAGAGGATTTTCTACAGGAAACCATGGAGCCAAAGTGGCCAGAATCATCCACGCATGTCTTCCCCTACAACTACACAAGCAAGTAATCAAGATGGACTACTACTTTTTTGTTTTTTATAGCTTTTGTATGGCCTATCAAATGACAGAGCTATCTCATTTGCTATGTTTACAGGCCCAACATCGTTTTATACATTGTTAATCTTGTTATTATGTTAGATAGTAGATGTTACAACAAAATTTTATGGAACTTCTATCTTTGGTGGTAGGGTTGGTTTCCTATCATGACAGCCTCAACACTAGTTTCTGGAACCTCCTATGTAACTTTTGATTCTAAAAAATAATACAAACAACTAGCTTAAAAAAGAAATAGTAAACATAGATTAATTTAACATAATAATTTACAAATATATTAAATTTAACCGTATGCATGATAATCTACAATAACCAACTACTTTTAGTGTAATGCATGATAATCTACAATAACCAACTAACTTTTTTTAATGTAATGCATGCTTATAATAATTGACATTTTCTTAATCCAAAATTTAATTTTTTAATGTGAATGTGGGAGTTAAATAAAGTTTCACCTTTATGGAATATAAATATGAAAGAATTTTCACATTTTTTTTTTCAAGAATTTGTATTACTATTATCAAATATTGTTGCAAAACTTAAATATATAATAAATAAAACGATATACAATTTAATAACTTTAAAAAGTGAGTAAACTTTCACTTTAAATATTTTGTATGTTACTTTGAATTCTTATGTTTTCCTCTTAATTTGAAAGAATTTAAATATATTAAGCGAACTTCGTTTTGCAACAATCATCACTTAATATTCGACATTGTTATTATTCCATCCTTTGAAATCTAAGTTAGCAATGTTAACATTTTTAAGAATGTCTTAATGTAAGAAATTTGGTTGATTTAAGTCATAATGATCAAGATATTTGAATTTTCTATCGTAAATTGATATAATGATAATGATGGTGTTACTGTATTTTAAGGGTTTTTCTCTATATTCTTATTTTTTTTTTGTATGATATGAATGTTTTGGTATTTTTGAAGTTTAAGGCTTTATTTATGAAGTTAAGGATTATATTATATTTTATATATATATCAAGGTTCACTCCAAATTCAATGATGACCTTATGCATTTTTTTTATGTAAGGGAAGTGTATGCAAGAGTCGAACAAGCCATGAAACTGGACTAGAGAGAGTACTTCTCTTGCTTGGTTGAGAATATGTCTTTTGTACATCTTCTTGGTAGCGTGTTGGATCCATAGCAATTGGGCCCGCTACTCTTCCAAGTAAAACCAAGTTTAAGGAAATGTGCCTCCTCCTCCTTCAACGATGACCCCGGTCTCTAAGCCATCCTCCTCATTAAGGACAAGATCATCCTTCAAGAACTACAATGTGGTCACAGATGCATTGCAAAATGAACAACAAGGCTACTCTATGGCTAGACTTGGAAGCTTTCTCACTCATCAAAATCAGAGTTGCAGTTCAAGAGTATGCATCTGTTCAATAACCCATTGAAGGAACACCACGTGATTAAGTTAGAGACCTTGTTGTTGGGATTGGGTGAGCTTCTAATCCATTGGGTAGAAAAAAGACTCAATCCACACTCACACCATTTGTATAGATGCAAAATCTCATGTTTCATTCAATGACATTCATGGTTTCATAAACATAATAGAATTGGTTACTATGGAAGAAGCCTAAAAAAATTAAAATCAAGATTCAAGAACAAAATAGAATACAAAATATAGCATTTGAATTTTGTGCAAGGTAAAAGAGTTTAAATTTTGAATCTTGACCACCTGATGCAATGTATTGAATTGAATGTCGGTGAATATGATGGAACATGATCAAAGGTGATGCTAAAACAACTCCTTGAGCTATCAGAGGATATTCTTGTGTTAGAGAAATTGGAAGTTGATGTCATTTTCATTGAAACATGATATGATCAACTGTTGTTTTTGGACTAAGTTTTAATGCAAGAATTGGTGGTATTGTCATGACAAGGCCCAACTTGAACAAATCATCAATGATGGAAACCTCCTATGTAATAGATGTTCGATTTGTTGCACTTGTCGGTGCAATTTCAGAGCGAGGAGGAACATTTGGAGGAGACAAAAGCAAGAGAATTGTTATTGTAGTCAACAACATTATATGATAAAGACCCATTTGTACCAAAACCTCAACTTTCCTTCATTTTATATGCATGCAGTAACAAATAATGGTTATCATATCATGTTGTGGTAGAAAAAGTGCCCATATATTTTGAAAATTAAAATGGTCCCATATGTTCTTTATCAATAAACATACATGAAAGCTCACAATAAAGAATAGAAACACTATTTGATGCATCAAATATACAGTCCTTGACTTTGTTGTTATAAGTATCAATAAATATAGAAACTACTTGATTAGGTGAATTAATTGCATGCTATGTTATGCTCACATAATGTTGCATAAGTCTTTAATAAAATAATGCTCTATCGTGCACATCCTATTGTGCATCATCCAACCCAACTATCAGGGAAGCCCCCAAAACCTTATAGGTTTCTAGAACATTTATGTTGCTAATGTTTCCAACGACTACAATACAACCATGACTCCACTATGGGTACTTTCTTATACTATCTTTCACGAGAACCAAATTTTATATAGTGAGATAATCCTTCTCCATCTCTAGGAATTGAAGGAGGCAGTAAACTTCCTTACGACCAATACCATCTAAGCAATGAAGCAAGAATTGGGCTTGATGAGTAAAACATATTCATGTATTGATCAACATTGACACTAGTACTCAGAGCATTGCCAAGGCTAGTGCTTATTCATCAAACCACGATACCCAAGGCCAAGGCCTAGCACCCATCCAAACATGTAGAAATCAAACCACAATGAATTCCAATATACACCAAAGATGCAAATCCAACATCCAAATCCTAGCACCTCATCCATCTAAGACCTACAGACTCAGAGAAACATATTAGAACATTGTACATCATATGAATCTCCATAAGTATGCCATGATCTCCATAAGTATGTCATGATCTTCATAAAAATTAATTATGCATAGAAATCTACTATGCAATTAAATGTATTGCATGTTAAAGTTTTAGATGCATTCTATTCTTAAAAGTAGATAAGTATGTCATCATTGCCTTAAAACATAGACACCATATTTTAACAAATCTTTGAAAACAATTTGAAAATAAAAAATAATTTTCTTTTCCATGTAACTATGTGCTCCTTAATACTTATATTATTAAGCATGTACCATCTATCAAAAAGTGGTAAGTTGTGTCATATTTAATGGTGTGGGTGGCATCTTAACCCATCATAATAGTCATGATTGTCTTCATTATCCAAGTAGCTTCATTCTAAGTACATAATGGTCTATAAGGGAAAAACATGTCACTTGTTTGGTCAAAGTGAATTTTAGGGGGGAAAGTGAATGAAGAGATGTTAAATTATATTGTATTATTACTCTTAAATAACTTAAGATGAGACCAATAAGAGCAATGCTTGGATATTTTGAGACTTCATCATTATATTCAAGTCACTCTATATGTATTGTTTTGAAAGAACTAGATCCCGAACTAGATCTCATCTCATTTGACCATTCATCCATTAATGATCATATGTCAAAACTTGAAATTTTCACTTTTTTATGATTTGTTTACTATTTATATGTAGGAACCAAATATTGCACCTTTTGTTCAACAACAACCAAATTCTACACCTTATGATAAAATAGAGCTACATTATTATCCATACACATCTCATCCATATTAGTGTCCTTGTCATGCAGTAACTAGAGACATTATTTCTCTCCATCTAGGTGTCAACATTTTTATTGCCATGCCTATTGGTATGATAATATATCTTCTTATAGATCAATAACTAGTAAATAACTAGTAAGTGTAAATGGTAAAATTTTGGATTGGTGCCCACTATTAGGAATAATTATGGTTGAATTGAAGATTGGTCTTGGCAACATTTGAGCTCTTGTTTGTCAATTAGGTTTAGCTCAGTTGGTTGAGAGGAATGATTGTTATCCTCCCTACCCAAGTTCAATTCCTACAAGTGACATGTTGAGCTCTTAACGAGTATATTATTGTAATGACTTCGAGCCATGTTGTTGACTAGTCTTGTGCCCTAAAGATTCTAGGGTTTACCCTCGGTACCATCCTCGAAAAGAGGAGAAGTATTCAGGGGTTTTCCCCAGGCTTTATAACCTGGAAAAAACAAAAACATTTGAGCTCTTGTTCGAGAACATGTTATCATTTATTTTCCTTGATTATATAGTCATGTAATAATAATTTATCTTTCTAATTTATTAACCTCAATAACATTCTCTCCTAGAGATTTTTTAATTGAATTATCTTTTATTATTCATATTTTACATGTGCATGTTACAAAGTGATTTATGTTGGATAGCCCATCTTGTCACATGTGGTTTTTGGAGTACTTGATGGGTTTTTTTACTGAAATTCCCAAAAAGTGTGTGGCAACATCTCTTCGTTTCCTTGTGTGAAGCATTTAGGTTATATCTTTACACTCTCCTTAATTGTGCCTTTATATTTTATTCTCGACTTCAACATGCTCTTGGATTGTAGGATTGGATCATTTTTGTTGATCTTTGACACTTGTTTGCAACTTTGTTACGCCACTTTCATCTTTAGAAGGATCTTGTCATTTTTGGAGCATGTTCTTTGACAACATTATGAGATTTAATTCCCATCTCTTATCATTCATACATATACTCTCTTTTTTTTACGAAACTAAATTGAAATTATATTAAAATGGGTTGTGCCTGCACAAACAACATTCAAACAATCAACATTAAACGACATATATATTGAATATTTCTATATCTAGTATAGAGACAACAAAATTTAGCACACTTCCGTGACCTTTCCCAAAATCTTCAATACTGATAACATCTTTATAGAATTGTCCTAAACACCACAAAATTTAAAAAAACATAAACTGGTTGTAAGAAGAAGAATCTTGTAAATCAGAGACCCTTGAGAGATGTTGAGGCCCTTCTTTTTGTGTCCATGGGAGCAATTCCATGGTTCGTGTTCCCTATATCATTTCCAACATCAGCATCAGGAGGAGAGGGTCTACCAAGATTGACAGAGTCTAAAACTAAGCACCGAGGGAGGGATTGAACTCTAAGTTGTTGTATGGTGGCATCCATCTCATCCAAATGACAGGACAGAGAAGCTAATGTTGCCTCGAATTCTCCAACTTTTTCCTCCATTCTCCGATTTAACCTACCCAGAATTTCCTCAAATTCCCTGAATTTGGGCGTTAACTAATGGAGGGTCAAATTGTTAGCCTGGGAAAATTCCTCATGGCGACAAAGTATATTTTTTAAATCATTCACAAAGGGCTCCATTGATTCTCCCTGTGACCAAACCCTGTAGTTGTTCCTGCCAATAGTAGAATTCCCACCACTGAGAGACGACTGAAGGTGTCGAGGGTTGGTTCTTCCAACGATGACCCCAACCAGAATCCCCAATCTCAAACCTCACAAGGAGACAATCGACTGAAACAGACAGGAACTAAGGTTCCTCTATAGACCGAAGACAATTTCACTCTAATGCACATGCAATTGATCCATTGTTCGAACCAGAATTCCACCTAAAGAACCAAGGGTGCTCGCACGGGATTGAATGCCCACACACACCACATTAATATTCACACATTTGATCATAAATCTTTGTAGTATGAGGAGGAAGGCACACATGTTGAGGAGTCTCTTCTTCATGTCAAATCGTGTCCTAACCAAGGGGTTAAGGAATGGAGGTTGCTTCCCTTTATCCAATGACATTTATCTCTCCCTTTGGCATCCTAGAGCCAACCTTAGCCTATTGGTCGATTGGGGGGTTGAGGTGTGCCTCTCTATATGAAATAGTTTCAGCACCCCAAAGTTGTCACTTAGAGAAATGATTTGGTGGAGAATGTCATTTAGGTGATTGTTCTCCATGAGGTTTCTTTCGATTATTGCTCTAGCAATCATCATAGAGTCGTCGAAGACTATTAGATGAGAGATATTGCACTCTTTTGCTAATTTCAAGCCTTCATATAAAGTATATGCTTCAGTGATATTGTTTGTGCAGTCCCTAAACCCCATGCGTAATAGGTTATCATATTTCCTCTGGGATCAAAGAGACTCCCACATGCCCCTGTCGCCCCGAATTCGTACACATACTCTTATAAACACATGTTTTCAACATTGTTTTTAAGAGGTTTGTATGAAAGTGCTTTTAAAGGCTAAAGTTTGAAAGTAAGACCTTTTTGTTTAAAATCATGTTTGCTTTGCTAGTACTCATGTGAAAATATTTTAGAGGCTACATTTCTATAAAATGACTCTTCATTAACATACTGTTTGTGCCATCTCACCAAAATGTTGTTATCATTCATCATCATTTGTATTCTCTACCCAATTAAACATTAGGCAAGGATTATTATAATGTTTTATTATAATATTTTTTTTAAGTTATTTACCCCATCTAACCCAAGTTTATACTAAAGAGGGATGTTGGGATGTAATATTCTGTATCTGATCAAATATATATGTAAATGTATTGACACTTTAGTAACTCCACGTGTTAATATTAGAGGAGGGAGGGCATTGGAGTTATTTTGGCCAATATTGACTTATGTCATAAGTCTTAATGAACACCCTTATGGTCCCATGTGCTAATGGTTGGAGTGTGACCATAGTTGGTGTTAGCTCCCCTTAGGGTAACACAAATAAAGCTACGGTTCATGTCAATGTAACCCTATTACTTAACACTTATATATAAGAGGTGTATAAACTCATTTTTACATAACAATATATCAAGTCATTTTATTATTGAAACTTATTGATTTATATTTAATGTATTTATTATTCCCACAAATAATTTTATATGTTATGGGTTTATTTATTATTTGTGACTATATTGGATTAAGTTTATTAGTAATCACTATGCTTTAACATCGTAATTGATGCCTAAGCAATATAAATTACACTTAAGTTTTAAAAATAAAATAACTTACAATAACCAACTAAATAAATGTGAGTGCGTAATTATCATAAGTTAAAAGTAACATTAAAAATAAAACTATGTGAATATGCAATAAGTTAAAAGTAACATTAAAAATAAAACTACGTGAATATGCAAGAACCTAGCATGGATGATGGAAAGATTTCGAGTAAGCAAAAGCTTTTGAATATAATGCATGTATGTAACAACTTGCTTTTGTTTTAATCCAAAGTTAATTGAATTTTCTTTTTTAATGATAAAATAAATAAATAAAATCACTTTATAATGACAAATTTAAAAAGAGTGAATTTGCAATATAAAAGAAAACAAGTATTATGATTAAAAAAGTGAATAGACTTTGGAACACGATAATTTGTGTGTTTGTGATCTTTTGAACTATTTTTTTTATAGTTTGACTATATTTTGCAATAAGCATTCCCTAATGTTTAATGATTATGTAACATTGAATATGATTATAAGATTTTATTGGGTTGAGTAGGGGTAGCAGGTGTGGGGATTTTTTTTAATTTTGAATGAAAAATAGAATTATTTTATGTATAGAAGTTTAGAATTTCCTTTAATAATTAGGTTGAGGTAGATGTATCATTGTAAGGATTGAGATTAGCATTAGATCATCATATAACTTTTCTCATAATGGTAGGTGATTCAAATTTCATCATCCAATGGATGCATACAAATTTTCTTCCAGTTAACTATACAAATGCATTAATTTTGGTTTGGATTTCACAAAAGGTTTCAAGGTATCACAAAACAAATTTCTTCCAAGTTCTAAGGGAGAACATAATGTCACTAACTCTATTTCTAATGAAGCTACAAGATTAAAAAATGGGGGGTTTAAGGATTAATGGAACATTAGCCTATCAAACCATACCCTAAGAACTTTCATCCACTTAACTGCAAGTACCTTTAAATTAATGAGCCACGTGTCACTCACGTGCCAACCCTACTACCAAAGATTTTCCATAAACACGATGAGACATGTACCCCCTTTGCACATGCTCAACCTGGTGAAGACTTGCAATTTTGAATTGATGTTGGCTTTAAACTTTGGTCGAGGTGGGATAATGGTGACCCGTAGTGTGGAGAATGGGAGGCCTCATTGGATATGTCTCTTCTTCATCCCCAATCACTGGGATTTCATTGTAGTACTCTCCAGGATCGCCATTTCTTCCAGGTTGGTGAAACTAAAACTTTCAATTGTTTTGCATGTGGTCTTTAGGTTCAAAATTCTACAGGCTCTATATGTATGGTGTTTTATTTTTCTGGTTTGGAGGCATTTTGGGTTTGGGTGTTTTATCCCCTCTGTAACATAGACTCTTTACATGAATTTTATATATCTAGTATTATGAATTCAATCAAGTGGACTAGGCACCATGGTCTTTGTTCCTACTTCTTTGTGGTCTTCATTGATTGGATAGAGGATACTTTGGGTTTATCGTTGTGCCTATGTTTATTCAATTGGTTCTAGTTCTATATTTTTCAAATCCTTCATGAATTTATAACTACAAATATGGGTTATAAATATCAACAAGAAATGAGGAGAGTCTTAATATCTCATGAGGAAATGATTCAAGGTAATAGGTCTTCAATTTTCATTGTTACAACCAAGGTGCCTAAAAGTGAGTATTAGGTAATCTCTCAAATCGCTTCTATTATGGGTACTCTAGTCCAATTAAAATAACAAATTTTAAATCTTGAGGAAAAACACGTTATGCTAAAAAATGTGAATGTCCAATTGAGCAAAGATGCTTATTTAGGGGATTCCAACTAGAGGGTGAGAGTTAATTTAGGGGCAGGGTGAATTAAAAGAGGTGGATATGGTTCACCAACTCTTTGAAGACATGGAGATAGGGGAATAGGAATCTGTGCCAACCAATATGGACCTGAATGAGACCACCAGTCACCATATTTTCTTATTAGACTATATTTTTTAAATTTATTTGTATATTAAGTAGTTTTTACAAAATCTATGATAGCAATAAATATTAGGAACTTTTGCTAGCAAACATATCTAAACTTTGTATTTTGGTTTGGAATTATCCTTCTTGTTTAAATTTTGAAGACATACAATAGATGTATTTTTTTTTTTAGGGAAACACTCCTAGGGAAACCCATCGGGTACTACCCTTCATTTCGAGGATGGTACTCAGGGTAAATCAGATTTTGTAGAAAGCCGAGGCTTTTTCAATAGTGTACTCATTTAAGGGCTCAACATGTCACTTATGAGAATTGAACCTGGGTGGGGGGAAACACCCCTCATCACAAACCACTCAAGCTAAACCCAATTGACCCAATTGATGTATTAGTGATATTTAGTTCAGTTAATTACAACGATTTTCCATTAATATAATTTTTAAAATTTTGATTAAAAAATAATCTAATTAACTCAAGTGAAATTCTTGAAAGTCTTAATGGTAGTTTGAGGTGCCTATTGCAAATTTATGCTCACAATCTACCAATAAAGTTTCTCTTTGGATGCTAGTGTTGTTTCCAATAGAGACACACATCTTGTATAGTGTTTTATCATGATGTGATGGATTTTTGTGGTTATCGATTGTATAGGTTATAAATTGATTAAATATAGCAAAGGCAAGTGAACTTGGCATCGATGTATAAAATATAGTCTCATGCATAGGAAGGATGCATATTGATGTGTTAAATGATCAAACTTCACTCAAGTGATTTGTCACCTCAAAGAAGAGGGATAATAAAGAACATGTGTCTCACTCATGTGAGGTGTTTCAAAATGATTTTTTTTTCAAAACTGTTTAAAAAACTTTGAGACAAGTTAGAATCAGTATATCAATAAAGTAATAACGTTCTTAAAATATATATATATATATTATTTGGTAGTAAAAGGTATGGCTTTATTTAAATAAAACTCTCACGTAACTAAAGTTTTTCCTTTGTGTATATTTATTAATATTCATGCATATTTATTAATATGTATAGTGAAAAGTCAATATTTATGCAACCTAGGTGTAATGCAGGTCTAAAAGAGTCGAGGGTGGGAGAAGAGCGGTAAGTAGCAGGTTTCATGGTAGTGCCTCTTTTCAAAATTGGTTTTAGGCTGGAAAATCTGGAGGAGCAGGATTCTTGGACTTCTGTTATTGTTTTGAACGAGTACTAGTTTTCTTATGGCATTGGTATTGGTGGGTCTGGTGTTCCAAAGTATTAGCCAATTTCTCTTTAGTTTATCCTTCCGACTAGTTTAGTGGCCTTTTTAACTATCATTGGTTTCTTGTATGTCTTCTCACTTTGTTTTTCTGTCATTAAACCTGATCTGACAAGCTTTCAAAGCTATGTATTACGGTTGGTATACCTATCTTTTCGAAGCTTCATTCCTCTAACTACCTTTGGCCTGGAACCTTTCTAGTAGCACCACTTCACACATTGAGCAATGTATTGAATTGTTCCTTTGTAGGGTATTTAAGGTTAGGTGGTTATCATTATGGGAGATGAGGTCAGCTATCCCTCGGGAGTGGAATTTGGGGATCCTTGGGATCACCCTAGCTTCATATCAACGGTAGATGCCATTTGTAAAAATCAAGGTATTAATGGTCATCTTAATGCTTCACCGTCTACTCCATCAACTCATCAGGAGAATACACTCCCTTCACCCTTCATTGATCCAAAGTTTGTTTCACAACCAACTCTATCTTGCTCCTCGGCTCGAAAGGAGGCTCTGCGAGAACATGGATGTCTTACGAAGGCTAAGTGTGGTGTTGTTCTAGCCACAACAAAACACACTCTCGGAAATTTTTCAAAGGTATCATCTGAGTTTTGTGAATGGGACTCGACTCAGAATAAGACATCCTTGGAGGAACCTGCTCGAGGTTTTGTGGGGAAGACCACTCCTCAAAGCTTTCTATGAGAGTGTGGAAGCCCAAAAGAACGAAGTGTTCTATGGTTTTGGGGATGGATATTGGGCTGGAAGAGTCATGCTCACTCTCCATGTGTGCGTTGGTGGGTATACTAGCCTATCGTTTACTATGTAAAATTTTGGTATCGGAGTGGATGAAGGCCACTTGGGAACCCCTTCTGGGGTACTCTCTAGTTCTCCTAACTCTATCGAGGAGCTGGTTTGGCTTCGTTTTTAAGACTCCTAAATATCCAGTGAATATTCTTGATAATTTTTGGGTATTTGAAGGCGACAACCTTATGTTGAAGAGGTGGAGACTTAAATTTGACCTGGCAACTGAATATTTCAGTTATGGGCATCTTTGGGTCCTACTACCTGGTCTTCCTTTGCAGTTGTGGAACACAAAATCCTTGGAGGCTATTGGAAATGTCTTGGGGCACTTCATTAAGATTGATGAGGATGCTTTGCTTTCACAAGACCGATGTATGTAAAACATTCTTGTGGAGGTGGACGTGCATGGTGGGCTACTAGATATATTGAATATTGAATGGCGCGGCATGGTGTTTGCACAAAGGTTGGACTACCTTGGGATACCCTTTTGGTGTGCGCATTGTAGACAGACTGGTAACCTCAAAAAGGTTGTCAACATACATATGGAGTACATTCCGATGAGCCACTTTCAGATGAAACAATTACCAGTGGCTATTCCCCAGAGGTGGAGATGTTGGAGCGGGGTAACTACCCAGGAGCATGGGAATTGGATAGTTCACCATCCTTGACTTCTACCTTTGTTGGTAAGTTGAGACATTACGTCCCTTCTCCTTATTGTTCTTTGACTGCATGGGAACGAGACCAGCTCGACTCATTTTATTCTACGAAATCTTTTGTAAATGGGGTGACTGAAAATTTTGAGGCACTAGTTAGTGAGCCTGAGGTTATCATTTCTCTCACTGAGCTGGTTGTTACACCTTTGGCTACTTTATTAGATGAGTGTTGGTCTCACCTTCCTCTTGCAAATACTCTGGTTCCAGATAAACTCTATACATAATGAACATTTGTTGTCAGAAGGCTCACCCCTTCTTTTGGGTTATGGTGAACCTAAAGCTAGTGAGCACTCATTGGATAGACTACTTATCGATTTAGTTCCATCCTATAGGGAGGCTAATAGTCCTATACCTATCTCGACATTTTTAAGGAAAGTAGAGGTGGTATCAAGGGAACCCAGTACTATGATTCCAAACCCTATAGTAGTAGAGGTCTCGTCTGGAAAGAATCTTGCTTGGTCTCGGGGCTTGGGACTCATGCTTTCACTTGTAAAGACTAGAAGTGCCCATAAAAAATCGGGGACAAATCCAACCTTATCAACACAACTTTTGCATTCTTCTATTGACCAGGGGGTGCTTAGAGGCATCAAAGCCCTCGCAAGGGATAAGTCATGATTATTCTATCTCTAAACATTAAAGGGGTAGGAGGACCCCTTAAATTGGACTCTATGCACAAGCTCCTTTCAAAGACCACACCCCATGTTATTTTTTTACAAGAGACATTGACAACTGATGTAAGGGAAATGGATTTCATGTTTTCCCTCAAGACATATTGGATTTCGCGTGTCATAAATTCAGTTGGTAGTTCGGAGGGGCTGCTTGTATCATGGGATCCACGTTTTTTTGTTTTCTCTCTAGTTCTCACTTGTGGCGGCATTTTTTTGACAGGTTTCAGTCGTTTTGATAAGAGGAGACTTACTCTTCTGAATGTTTATGGTCCTTGCACGGATCAAAAGACATTTTGGAAAAAACTTGAAAATAGGGGGTTGTTAGCTCACACAGATTTAATTTTGGATGGGGATTTAAATTTTACTTTAAAACCTGATGAGATTTGGGGAACAAAAGATTTGATATATCCTTTGGACCTTTTTTTAAAGATTTATTTGATAATTCTCCTTTGGTGGACGTGGCTCCGACTGAGTTGGTTCCAACATGGCGCAACTACAGATTGGGAGATTCAAGCATTGCAAAAAGACTTGACACATTTTATGTGGAAGAGGAGTTGATTGGTCTAGCTATGAGGTATAGATTGTGCGTTGATTCCACCTACATTTCCGACCACACTCCTATTTTTCTACAACTGGAGATTGGCATACAAAATACTATGCATCCATTTAAGTTCAATCCGATTTGCTTAAGGGACAATTCTTTTGCAAAATTAACAAGAGAAGTTTGGCTGGATAAACATTTTGAGTTAATTGAAGGGGCACAAAGAAGGCTCGTTGAAAAGCTAACACTTCTAAAAAGCCGGGTCAAATCTTGGTCAAAGGATAAATTATTTAACAAAAAGGATGTATTAATAAGATTGGAAGAAGATTTGGAACGTTTATATATACATACAAACAATGGATCTTTTATTGTTGACTTAGATCAACATTGCAGGTTGTTGGAGGCGGAATGCAACAAAATCCTATTGGTTGAAGAAGAAAGTTGGAGGCAGAAAAGTAGGGCTACCTGGATTAAGAGTGGCAATAAAAACATAAAGTTTTTTCATAGATTTGCAAGCTATAGGAGAAATAAAAAATATGTTTGGGATATAATTGATGATGCTAGTAGAGTTCACTTGAGACAGGAAGCTATAAAAAATGAAGTTGTTACTTATTTCCAATCCTTTTTTAAAGATCAGGGGCAGACAAATTTGCGGGCACAGTTGGAGACTGCGGTCTTTATCCAAAGATTGTATTATAAGAAGAAGTCTCATATTTAGAGAAGGTTGTAACTATAGAGGAATTATCAGACGTTCTAAAAGGTTTTGCCAAAGACAAGAGTTATGGTCTAGATGGGTGGACAGTCAAATTTTTCCTTTTCTTCTTTGATCTGGTTGGTCCTGACTTACTTGCTATGGTTGAGGATTCTATAATTCGATGCGAATTTATTCATCTAATTAAATCTACCTTTCTTGCACTAATTCTGAAATCCAACCTCCCTTTATCCTTCTCGGATTATCGCCCTATTGCACTATGTAATATTTTTTACAAGATTATTACAAATATCACAGCGAGGAGAATTAGACCTATTCTCTCTCGTACCCTGTCTGAGGAACAAATGGGATTCCTAAAAGGTCATCAGATACTTGATGCCTGCACATGAGTGCCTTCATAGTATAAAAACTAGCAGGTTGTTATATTGAAGTTGGACTTGAAAAAGGCATATGATTGCACTAACTGGGATTACCTAAGATTGATGCTTCTACATTGTGGTTTTGGTCATCATATGACTAAATGGATTATGGGTTGTGTGACCTCAGCATCTCTTGCCATTCTGATCAACAGGGAAGCTACAAATTTCATCAACAGTCGGAGAGGATTGCGTCAAGGATGTCCATTGTCTCCTCTTTTGTTTATCCTTGTGATGGAGGGGTTGAGCCTCTCACTGAAAAAAAGTTTTACGGAAGGGCATCTGATGGGTATTAAAGCCTCTCGGATGGTAAGAATTCTCCATCTCTTATTTGTGGACGATGTGTTAATAATGTCAAATGCATCTATCATCAAATGGAGGGAAATTCATACTCTTTTATATGCATTTTGTGGTGCTTCTAGATTGGAGATCAACATAAACAAGTCAACTTTCCATCATTTTGGTGTACAATAGGTTTTTCTTAATAATTTGACTGCACTGTTTCATTATTGTATCATAAGTCTTACAACGGGGTTTAAATACTTGGGTTATTTTTTAAATATGGATAGTTATAAGGTGGCAGACTGGCAGTGGCTTTTGCAGAAATATGAACATAGAATATGTCACCGGTGCAATCTCTTTCTATCACTGGGAGGTAGATATGTTTTGATAAAGGCAATGTTGGAAACCCAACCGGTGTATTGGTTGGCATTGGCTCACATTCCAGTTAAATTCTTGAATCGAATTTGTAAGATGGTTTTCTCTTATCTGTGTTCTGGCACGAAATATCCATCATCCTATCACTTATGCAAGTGGGAGACATTAGCTAGGACAAAACAATTTGGTGGATGGGGAATCAGAAATATCTTATGTTTATCGAGAGCCTTAGCTACAAAATCTATTTTCCGTGGTTTGTTGCATCCTAGTATATGGCAGAGGGTTCTGAAAGATAAATATTTTATTCATACTTCAGTGATAACTTGGTTGTGCACTGATGTTCCAGTTGCGCACACTGGCTCACAAACATGGAGGAATTTGTTGAATGCTTTACCATTGCTTGTGCACTGGTTGGCATGGAAATCGGGGGTGGGGGATTCTATCATTACGAGTAAGGATGAAATCCTGGGGATGGGAAAGGTTTCCTATCTTTCTGCAGAGCTGATAAGTCATTTAAATATTAACCGGGTTTATTATCTTTACCAAGTAAGAAGGGCTCCGTCCCAGGGCTCGATGTGCTCAAATTGTCTCAACAGTATAGACTTGGGTTTGGTGGGTGATCTTGCATATGAATGGGGTCGATATAGACTATGTTTGATTGAAGTGGGCATAGCACTATCTGATACTCAAGATGAGTTAAGGTGGACGGGGGGTGATTGTACTGGCCTTTTAACAACAAAGAATGATTATAATGTGTTGGCTACCGAGTTATGGAAGAATAATTTTGGAGGCGTGAGGAGAAAGATATGGACTTGGGATTTCCCACAAAAGATCAAAATTTTTACATGGCTCCTCATTGAAGACAAACTGCTTACCTGGAACAATCTTCTCAAGCGAGGATGGAAAGGGTCTGGTCTTTGTCTTCTTTGTAGAGGTAATGAGGATTCGGTTTATCACCTATTTGTCCAATGTCATTTCACATGCTTTGCTTGGAATACGATTTTAGCTCATTACAATTTGACCAAGGGTGGACGGGCTTCACAGTGTTGGAATGTTTTGAATTTTGGGCTAGAAAGATTTATAGTCACTCAACATTGCCATCATTCATTTGTTGGCACATATGGAATGAAAGAAACTTGGATGTATTTGAATCTAAGTCTCCATCTATGGAGAAGTTCTTCTATCTATCTATTATTGTTGTGGCCTACCATAGCCCCCAGAAAACTCAGAAATCCATTCGGCGATCTGGCCATATCTTGCCTCATCACATAATCATTAGATGGTTTGATGGGACAACAGAAAGGAATGGAGAACAAAGTGGAGTGGGGGGTGTTATAAAGCTCAATGATCACATAGTTTACAGGTGGACTCTCAATTGTGGTGGAGGTACAAACACAACAACGAAACTCTTGGGTGCTTGGGTTGTCCTTACATTGGCTCATAGACTTTCTAGCTCAGATATCCATGTCATTGGGGATTCAAAAAATGTTATTGACTGACTTAATAATATTGGATCTCTACAGGTCATCACTATAGACTACTAGAAAGACAAGGTAAGGGAACTCATCAATCACTTTTCAGTCATCACGTTTTCCCATGTCTACAAAGAAGAAAATTAGGAGGCTGACATTTTATCAAAAAAGGCCCTTACAGAGTGTCCTGGAGCTATCGCTTACAATTAGTGGATTGATGGTCATGAGGGACCAAGAGTTTTTATAAAGTTGTATTAGTGTTTTTCTATGTGACTCAAGTATGTGTGAGAATTTTTTTTATGGTATCATTTGGTAGGAATGTAATGTCAAAAAACGTTTTATAAAAAAGTTTTTGACTTTGTTTTTTTTTTTGGAGACATTTTTTTAGACTGTATTTTGGATAGTCATCATGATGGCTTAGTGGTATCTATAGTATTTTGGATACAAGATTTAATAGAGATGGCGGTGGAGATGACTCAAGACAAGAACTTTGTATGTAATGTTATTATGTCTATGTATACTGATTATATATCTCAATATAATGATCAATTTTCTTGTGGAAAAAAAAGTCAATATTTCGTCTATTTTAACATTACGTTTTAGTGCAAAGAATCAAACCAATTAAATTATCTCTTGGAGCTCTTTAATTGAAATAAAATTATATAAATAAGAATATTATATATATGTATAAATAGTATAATTATAAACATTTATTTATATAAGTGAAATGAAATTGGTATTAAACTTTATTATTAATTAGAAAAAAGATAAATATATTTTTTACAATTGAAGTTAAAATAACTAATAATATAATTAAAAAACTAAATATTGTAAATTTTTAACTATAATACTTAAATTTCAACCATTATTTAACTATACAAAGTGCACCAAATTTTGTTTCCTCCTGAATAATAGGATTGTCCCTCTTCGCAACACAAGATCATTTTTGAAAAATGATAGGATTTGACCATGGACAGGAATTAGGTTAATGGGATTTACTTTTCATTTTTCATTCTAGAGTGTTGATTCTTTCTCAAACAATTAAGTATTAAATAGATAATCACATTATGAAAAAAATTACAATTTTCTTAAACAATTAGCCATTGAATTCAATCTTTTATGATATAATGGAAAAATAAAATAGATCATAGATTTAAGGATAATTGGTTAATAGTGTTTCTCTTTCTTCACTCAAATATGTGAGATTGCACAATACATTTTGCTCTTACACACACATTAGGATGGATAAATGAGTTGAACAAGAAGAGAAATAATGGGTTTGGGGCATTCTTTCATTCTTTTAATTCATTTTCTTGATGGATTCCTCAAAATTTTGTTTATATATTTTCATCTTTTTTTTAGATTTAAGGGAATCAGTAACTGCTTAGGATTACCTAGGCAAGATCCAGGTTCAAATCTAGTTGGTTTCACAGTTTTCGAATGCCATCCCAGCTTCTGGCCCTAATGCTAGCATTGGGCTTGGGGGCACTACACCTCCTTATACTCCATTTTCGTTTGGTGGTTCTCAAATCCCTCAAACGACTCCTAATATGGGAGGCATTCGTGCTTTTAACCCTGGGTCTAATCCTCTTAATTATGGGTGGAACAACCAACCTAGCGGACAAGATTCTGATCAAGGTCCACCCTATACCCCTACCTCCTTGGTGTTGATTCTGACCAATATGTTTGGCATGACGAATCCATCTCTATCCTCCAGATTCACACCCGGAGGAGGTCAGTTTAATGCTTTGGGAAACCCCCAATCCGGCTGGGGGCAATTTTTATAATCCTTAGCAGAAAATTCCTACTGGAATGATGCCCAACCAACCTTTTATGAATCAGCCCAGATGAGGATATTACAAAGACAAGGCCATGGTGCTTACCAGAACCCTGGATGGGCTACAGTTCCTCAAGAACAATCTTTCTCGAGAGCTTGGGGCCAGATGTTGCAACCTCATCTCCCTTTTTTGGCCATGCTTAATCTGCCAGACTTTTCTAAGTTGATGAATGACCCTCTAAGTCATGATCCTACATGGCCCCCCATCCCCACAAAGATTCCTTCGGACATTCCAAAGTTCAAAGGTAAGAATGGTGAGGATATTGGTGATCACGTTACTACCATTCACCTATGGTGCTCCTCGAATTACCTTAATGATGATTCTATTCGGTTAAGATTATTTCAATGCACCCTCATTAGGGTCACTGCAAAATGGTATATCGAGCTACCTAGGGGGGAATATGGTACCTTTAGTCAGATGGTATTGGTCTCCTTAACCACTTCCAATTGTCGGTTCATTACGATGTTGGCCTAGAACTTATATCAACTGTATGCCGAGACATTGCCACTCATATCTCGGATCATATCCAGGAGTGGCGTAGATGGAAGAGGTTGATTAATACCCCATACCCCCTCCCTTTCTTTTAGAATGGTTCCTTAAGTGTTTTCACCCTCCTATCTCAAAGGATGTTGCTACTGTCGGGGTTACCACTGAGGAAGAAGCGATCTTTAATCTGATATATGCTTCGCATGGGATGTTATACCACATTCTATCGGATGCACCATCGTCAACCTATGACCCTAGAAAAAAGCTCGGACCTCATGTCGATGGCATTGTAGGTTTTGACAATGTAAAATCTGCAAACTCGGTGACAAGCCATTTGAAAGAGTTTTCTCGAAACCAGTCTGCAGGAGGACTAGCTTCGTTTATGTCTTCCAATCCCACTCATTCGGCGGATTTACATTTTGTGAAATCGTCGGCCAACCCAAATGGTAACCAGCAACCAGGCGAGAATAAGAATAAAGGACGTAATAATCGTAAGGGTGGGAAAAATATTAATAAACCCAAGGACAATGGTAATAATGAGAAGACGAATAATAATTTTGGACAGGGAAAATGAGAAATACGTAAGGTGAAATTTCTCTATAAGATTTGTACAGACGACCACCTTACTCATTTATGCCCCAAACTTGTGGAGGCTGCGAGGCTATTATCTCTACCACCCGTCGTGCTGACGAATCCATTTCCACATAACCAACACAAGGCCTCGAGCTCCTCAAACGTCGGGAATGCGGATGGTGGGAGTCAAAACCCGTCGTTGTAGGACGAAGACCATTTGTGTATCAATATGGTCGATGAGAAAGTTAATGTAGCCACTCGATCTATAGATTATAGATCTTCACAAGATATTCGTGG